>CM039124.1:58302751-58341099 GCA_022036555.1 Microstegium vimineum
ACACTGCACCAACGAGGTATTGGCCGAGGGGAAGTCATGATCCGTTGGCCAGGAGTTCTGCTGCAGGCAAATACATGTTGGTTGGTTGGTCCAACCGTCTTGCCACAGAAGATAAATTTCTCCAGCCACATGTTTAGAAAAGTGGCATGTTCCCTCTGGCCTACCGATCCGGTCTTTTGGTATTCTATAATTGTCAGGTACGAAGGTAAGGGGTACCCTAAAGCCTTCGATAAATTAACGCTAAAACATAGCAACCATTTTTAAGACAAGGACCAGCCCAATGCTCAAGTCAGCAAAGAAGGGCTCACCATACAAAGGCCTCCTGCACCAGCTAGGCCGGCCCACCTCGACGGAAAGAGACGGACGAGGGGCCGAACGAACGACCCCTCCGCCTCCACCTCGACGCCGAAAGACGGACGAGGGGCCGAACGAACGACCCCTCCGCCTCCACCTCGACGCCGAAAGACGGACGAGGGGCCGAACGAACGACCCCTCCGCCTCCACCTCGACGCCGATAGACGGACGAGGGGCCGAACGAACGACCCCTCCGCCTCCACCTCGACGCCGAAAGACGGACGAGGGGGTGAATGAACGACCCCTCCGCCTACACCTTGACGTCAAATGACGGACCGAGGGCTGAACGAACGACCCCTCGGCCTCTACCTCGATCCCGAGTGACGGACCAAGGGTCGGACGAACGACCCCTCGGCCCCTACCTCGATCTCTCCGACTCCGCCTCTACTTCGACCCAACCTCGACGTCGGGTGACGGACCAGGGGTCGAACGAATGACCCCCAGGCAGGAAGCTCGATCAGCCCAACTGCTCCCGGCATGGGTTAAAGTAAACCCGCCTAACGCCATGGGCACCCACGTCCGCAGTCAAATCCGTCAACTCCCCGTCATATCCCTGATTCCCGTCAACTGTGCTGCCACTGTCGCCACGACGTGAGTACGGGCTCCAGAAGTGCCCCTCGAGATGTGAACAGTACAGCCCTCGACGACGACTTCAGGGATACGACCGAGCCACGCAGGGCTCGACCCCCCCTCGACCGAGGGGCTCGACCCCTCCCTCCAACAACTCCGGTATGAGGGCCCGTCCCATCCGCCCTGTCTCGTTTCAGCCGTGGGATTCGTGCCTGCCTGCGGAAGCTGCGCCGCGACGTGCCGCGACGACTTCTACTGCCACCACGACCGGGAGCGCCAGAAGGACGGGAAGGCCATGCCGGTACAGTACACGGCGTCCCTTCGCCAACACTATGCCGCAGACACGCTGCCCATGCCACAACAGTTTAGGACCCTGTACCCTCGGGCCTCCCTTGGTCTATAAAAGGGGACGCCGAGTTAGGAGAAAAGGGGCTGAGATCTCGGCACTTTTCAGACGACTCCATACTCAGACTTCAGCTCTGATCCACACACCCCGTTGCTCGATCGACCCCTCGAGCAGCCAACCCACCGCCTAGGGTAGCCCTGCTAGCCTTAGGCATCAGCTCACTCTGAGCAACCCCGTGTAACACAGCTTGTACCCCCCTGTACGAGCACTTTGGGTGCGAGATAATACAAGTCATCCTCCCCCGCTGGACGTAGGGCCTTCCTTGCCCGAACTAGGATAAACCTTGTGTCCATCTTGCATCACATCTGGGAGAGGGAGCACGCGATATACAAATTTACTAGTTGGTGGTCTTGACCCCCAGGTCATAACACCGACAACAATGTATCCAGTCCAACCACCGATGTTACGGGTAGTTACCCGATGCTCAGGTTTTCTGTTGAGAAGCATTGTCGACACATGAGATATCGAGGCCGGTAAGCATGAACACATCGGCAAGCGTCGGGGTAGCTGGTCCGTGTCTGAAAAAGAATACATTCATGGTGTCGGACCAGAAGTAAGATGCGGCGATCATCATGGACTCATTTTTTGCCATATCGGCAATGGACAGCTTGATACATTTATCTAGCTAGCGCTCTGCCCAATAAACTTGTTGCGATTTGGCCATCCTAAGGTACCAGTTTGTCCACCCCTTGGTAGGTTTGGGTCAGGATCGGAAAATATCTGCCCATAACCCTAGGTTGAAGTGTGCGGCTCTGAAAGGAATCCGGTTGGCTTCAGCGTTGATGGTTTCAGTAGGATCGGGATTCCCCATTGGGCCCAAGCAACACACATGTGGTTCATCAGTGGGGATGACTATTTTATTGCGCATTTCCTAGATTCAGAAAAACAGAGCGGAAGGAAGAGAAATCACGAATCGGTGCGAAAGAAAAAATTACAAAGGGATGAAGTAAGAAGAGAGGGGATTGATCGTGGGGATGTTGAAGCTGATCGCCATTGAAGCCAGGAGGATTCTTGTGGATTGCGCCTTGCTTGGGGAGAAGAAGCTGCAGCTTGAAAGGTCGCTGGAGTGTTCTTCGGAGGCGCCGGTGAAATGAGGGAATGGTGATGGCTCAGGGTAAAAATGATCGAACGGTTATTTTTATAGGCCTGGAAGCGCTAGGGGCATTTTGGAGTTTTCTTTTAACTGAACAGGAATATGGAAGGATACGGTGTTGAGTTTACACGGCAATCGAGGGCGCTACAATTACGGGATATTTTGGTAACTTGCGATGATTGCGGCAGAGGAAATTTCGGTGTATAAAATATTTCATACCCCGAAATTGGGGGGCATGTGTTGACACCAGTATGTGTTAATGTAAACCAAGTGTGTCGATCGGCAGGAGAATGGTTGTTGTTCACCTGGTTAGGTTACCGATGAAGGCAGAAGAGATGTTGCCGATGAGGGCAGAAGAGATGTTGCCGATGAGAGCAGAAAGATGTTGCCGATGGGAGCAGAAAGGTGTTACCGATAGAAGCAGAGGTGCTACCGATGGAGTTAGAGGAGGGTTGCAGACTAAAAGTTTGCCGATGGAAGGTTCATCGTAAAGGAGACGGATATGGAAACTGGTGATGTTTATACCAGTGTTATTATTATAGTTTGAGTCCGACTCTTGCACGAGTCGTTTATTTCTTTAAAAATAGGAGGTTTGTTTAGGAAAAAATATGAGTCGTGTCTGTTTACAACTCCTCTTACTGGGGTATAAATATGTACCGAGAGGGTGGTGTAAAAATATATACAATCAATCAAAGAAGTTTACTATTTTCATCTACTTTTCCAGCAATTTACGTTTACTGCATTAGTTCTAGTTCATCTACGAGTTCTTACGAGGTGTTGACGGATCTCCGTCAAGCTTTGCAAGATTCGCGTTGGGAGCAAATCAGAGCCTTGACGTCCGGGCGCATCGTTGTCGTCTCGCTCAAGTTTGTTCTAGTTATCGTCCTTATCGATTAACTGGTCAAATCGACTGGCACACTTCGGATATCGATTTTGGGTATTAGCCCGACGTGTTCGCAGCCTCGATGGTTTTTGTGTCAACAAAAACATTTCAGATTTGGTCAAAATTATGAAGAAAAATACAAAGGTTTACAATTTTTATTTTAGAGTCCTCGTTAAGATCTACAAATTTCATATAAAGTATGTTTTCATCTAATTTTATAATGAAATATTATGTTTTAAAAAAAAACACTTCTCTCACGCAACTCCTAGTATCACAATAGCTAGCATTAACATGAGTGACGTGAGAAGCGCCTTATAAGGTGACCCGTATTACCGCCTCAGTGTATGTAGCGCGACAGCATTTCTTTGTCACGGCAGCGGCGCCAGACAGATATGACAACAAAAACAGAGCGATCATTATTAAACTATAGAATAAAAAGGGGTTTATAAAATAACAAAAAAAAATCTGTGATGCTTTCCATTCCCGTTGAAACAGAAACACACCTCCGCTGTACATTCGGATGCGGAACCGAGTCGAATTAGAAGAACCATCGGAGTCGGACTCACTCCCGCGTCTCCGCTGTACATAAATGAAATGGCCGCCATGGCTGATGCCTCTCATCCATCCTCACCACCGCCGCCTCTCCCAAGTCCCAAACCTCCCGCGATCCTCCCCGTGCCCTCCAGCAAGCAGTCCGCCGAATCATCCGTCCCTTCCACTCGCCCTAATGGCCGCCTGCGTACAGGCAGCAACCGCCGCCGTCCGCGACCCCGCCGGAGCTGCACCTGCACGGCCGACCCGCAGCAACAGGGCGCGCATCGCCATCGGCAGCAGCACCGATGACTACGAGGAGATCTGCCGCCTTGGGAAGGGCTCCTTCGGCGCCGTCGTCAAGGCGCGCCACCGCGCCACCGGCCGGACCGTCGCCATCAAGCGCCTCACCGCCGCAGACGCCTACAGCCAGATGGCGTTGCTGCGGGAGGCGTGCTTACTGGAGGAGAGCAGCCGTGACAACCCGTTCGTCGTCGGCTTCCACGGCCTCGCCCGCAACCCGGCCACCATGGACCTCTGTCTCGTTATGGAGTGCGTTGGCCCGAGCCTCCACGACCTCCTCCACCAGGGCCGCTGCGCTGGGATGCCGCCGCTACCCGAGGCGATAGTGCGCGCCGTCATGCGGCAGCTGCTCACGGGCGCCAAGAAGATGCACGACGCCCACGTCGTCCATCGGGACATCAAGCCCGAAAACATCCTCGTCGGCGGCGAAGGCACCACCGTCAAGATCTGCGACTTTGGGCTCGCCATGCGCATAGACGCGTCGCCGCCGTACGGGCCCGCCGGCACGCTGTGGTACATGGCGCCCGAGATGCTGCTGGGGAAGCCCGACTACGACGCGCTCGTTGACACCTGGTCGCTCGGCTGCGTGATGGCGGAGCTCATCAATGGGTCCCCTCTGTTCATGGCCTCTGATGATGCAGACCAGCTTGCCGCGATCTTCGACGTCCTTGGCGCGCCAGATGAAACGACGTGGCCATGGTTCTCGTCCACATCGTTCGCCACCCTGGTTCAGATGATGCCGGAGCTACACATGAAGCGGAGCAACCTACTGCGCGAGGAGTTCCCGGAGACGAAGCTGTCCGAGGAAGGATTGCAGGTGCTGAGCCGCCTGCTCACTTGCAACCCCGACAAGCGGCTCACGGCAGCTGCCGCGCTCAAGCACCCATGGTTCAACAAGATGAACGCACCGTAGCTGCTGCCAAAGAAAGAAGTGTCATCACCGGTGCTCTGTGCATGTAAAACTTAGTTGTTCATCTCAACACAGGTTGTAATGCCTGCTGTATTGTAATTGTGTGAAAACTACGATATACTGGTATAAATTGCATTGTTTGAACTGGATCCTTTTTTCTGCTTTTTTTAATGAATTTGATTATTCGTCTTGCCACGAATAAGGCACTAAACCCTGAACTGATCTGTCTTGCCACAAATATAAGTACTAAACCCTGAAGTGATCTCTCTGAATATTGATATGGCAGGAAATGGAACAGTATGCATACATGCCAGAATCGAATATGGATACTGGTTCAAAGCCCATGAGTCTCCCTACATTCTTTGTTCAGGTGTATCAAGAATTTGACTACGCGACCATCAACAGATTGCGGGCTATGAAAGAAATTGGCAAAGCAATAGAGAACTGGAAGTAACCTTAAGCAAGGCCAACGCGCTGTAACATGTACGACAGAAAAAGATCGGTGTTTTCCGAATTCAGATGATACCTAACCCAAAAGATCAAAACCCTTAACATTCGCTTCAAAATCCACAACTAGATCTCATTTCTTTTTCCACATGTATTTGAATTGTATCTGCAATTCACTTAATCTAATCCAATGCCATGACGAACCAAGGACTTTCAAATCTCTACGCATAGCTACAACTCCAAACGACAAGACAAAGTACAGAACTGGAAGGAATAAGAACAACTAATATATATCTAACCACCTTAGATGACAATGCAACTAACCACTGTGAAAATGGTACATTCGAAGAAACCAACAGTAGAAACCTGGTAAGATACGCCTTAGACTGCACCCTTCTGCAACCAAGCAGCATTGCAAAGGAAAAACAGAGGAAAAAAACATAGTTGGATCTTGAATGACTCGAACACCAGCAGCTTCTGCGGCACAAAAGATGTCTCCTGGGACCAGGCTCAAATAGCTGATGGCATGCAGTGAAAATGAACAGTGACAGTGAAAATAGCTGATGGCAAATCCACTGGAAAGCAACATGCGGCCGTGTAGGGTGCTCATATTGTGGAGCCAGCGCGTAGAAGTTCTTTTGTTTCATTCACCCTTAATTAGTTTTTCCCTACAAGTTCCCGAAGAAAGTTTGAGAGAGGAGTAGACGAAATAGTGATTGGATTGCTTCCCTCTTGGTACAGATAATCAGGTTGGTAAAAATACATGTAAAAGTTTCCAAAACTAAAGCTATCTTACTATTACTAATTGGAGGCCCCAATGAAGCGCCTTCATATTAATCCTCACCTCGCACGCTGAGAAAAAAAATAAATACTAGAAATTCTCACATTAATCAGAAACATCCAGCCACTAACTTACTATTACTAATTGGAGGCCCCAATAAAGCCTCCACATTAATCCTCACCTCGCTGAGAAAATAAATAAATGCTAGAAATTCTCACATCAATCAAAAACATCGGGCCACTAACCAAAAACTCTAGTCATTCATAACCGTTAGATCTATTTTGTTAAATAATTATCACAATAAAAAAATTAATATTATTTTTAATATAAAATACATATATTGACCGGCCAATGTAATGAGCCGAAAAACAGACTCCAACCGCACTGAGGGAGATGGTTAACGTCGCAGAAAAAGGAGGGAGATGGTTAATAAAAATAATATCGGCATAGCTAATAATTATCACAATATAAAAACTAATATTATTTTTAATATGAAATACATATATTGACCGGCCAATCTAATGAGCCGCAAAAACAAACTCCAAGCAACCGCACGGAGGGATACTCACGTTGGACAATCACGTGGGGAGATGGTTAATAAAAATAATATCGACATAGCTAATAATTATCACAATATAAAAACTAATATTATTTTTAATATGAAATACATATATTGACCGGCCAATCTAATGAGCCGCAAAAACAAACTCCAAGCAACCGCACGGAGGGATACTCACGTTGGATAATCACGTGGTTATTAGAATATTATACGTGTATTTTTCCAAAAACCCATCTAATCTAATCTAGCTCATCCTGTTTTCGGTGGCTTCCTCGTATTCCTCTCCACAGCGTTCCAGTTCATACCAACACTGCTGGTTGCGGCAAGATGGACGTTATACGTGCGGGCAGGAGATAACCAGGATATTGGAGGGGCACAAGCACTGACCGGCCTGCATACTTGTGTCTTTGAGGCCAGAGAAGCAGTCGATTGGTATGCCTGCTCATGAAGGTCACAAACCGTGACCACTTAATCTCCAAGATGGAATCTCATACACGTAGTGGCACAGTGTGCAATTTGCAAGAACTAGGAGAAAGATCTTGCATACACGTACGTACACCATTGCTTGATGCATGGCATCCCAGGAGGCCAGCCTAGAGGTAATCAATTTTCATGAATTACCTCTTGCATTTGATTATTTTCAACCTTCAACCAAGACATCTTCCTTTATTTTTTGGTCGAAGATAAGTCGTTGTTTTCTACTATGGAAAATCAGGTGGTTGATTTCAAGGTTGCATCACTATATGCATCAACTAGATGTTGACCTCCAAGATGCAGCAATGGGTCATGGCGCAAATTGCGAGCTTGGTTTGACTCAAGAACCCATCCAAATCAGGGTAATTTTTCTGGTGCTCTTCTGTATTTTTTTATATACAAATAACATGTTTTGCTACTATCTTATGCTTATTTTTCTTTCTAGCCAATATTTGATGTAAACGAAATTTAAGTTGAAAGATTAGAGCTTGGTGCTAGGATGCCACTAGATGATTTTTTTTTTTTGTAAAAAACAGTAACAATGTGTTTCATAATTACCATTTAATAAGAAAAAAATATCATAACAAGTCCAGTATTACTAATGCACACGACCAATTCAAATATTTGGTCTTACAATGTTGTCTAGGTTACAAGACTTTGGTTGCTTGCTTGGCTGTTTTATATCCATTAAATGTTGGTGCGCTTCTTTTTTTAAACCAATGTTAGTGTGCTTCTACTACTACAACAAAAAAACTGGTCAACTCAAGTGCAGTTAACTATGTACTGTCATTGAACGTTTATGTTGGAGCAAACTCATCAAAATGCGAGTAAAAAATTATAGCTTTCCATCTTGATGAATTATGCCTAGAACGCTAATATGATTATGAAACATTTTAATTATTCAAAAGATATAAGAAGCCTAATCATATAGTTTGTGAGCACTATCTAGGAAAAAATTGTACAAGTGTATACTTATCATTTTCCTAATTTAAAATGTACTTAAGGGACTAGAGCTAGAGGGAGCATAAGGTTTTACTAATTAAGGGGCTCATTTTAGATAGTTTCAATATGTGGTCACAAGATTCAAAATTATTTGTTTATGATCTATTAAGTAAGGAATCTATTTACTTTATAGAAAAAAGAAATTTATATTTATATATCTAGCCTATGCAGGTGCACGGGTTGATTGACTATTTATTTATTACTACCTCCGTTCCAAAAAATATATATAATTCTCTCTTTTTGAGAAGTCAAACTGTTTCAACTTCGACTAAATTTAGATAAAAAACACTAACATTCGTGATATGCAAAGCATCATTAGATTAGTCAAAGAATATATTTTCATAATGAAATTATTTAGATATATAAATATTAATAATATTTAATATGAAGTTGGTCAAACATGAGCAACCTTGACCGGCTCAATTCCTATAATTACATTCTTTTAGGGAGGAGGTAGTATTAATTATAGGTCCCAACAAATCCTATATGTTAATCCTCACTAGAGCCGGTAAAAAAATGAATGCTAGAAAATTTCACATTAATTAGAAACCTTCACCCATCAAACCAGAAGACTAGCCATTCATAACCCATTAGAAATATTTTATTTTGTAGAAAATTACTCGACTATGCCATTATATATAACAAAATATTTTTAAACAAAAAAGAAAGAAAAAATAGCCATATGTGTGTTTCATAATTAGTTATTATAACACAAAATTGTGGATTGGCCTATCTATTTCGTTCACTTTTGGTTGATGTATTAATATTAATATAAAATATCATTACCCATCAAATTTATGGATCTATTAATAAACTTATTTTTTGTTCATTCATAGATGATTAATATGAAATATTAGATTAGCCTACCAATCACGTTCACTTGGTTAATGTATTAGTATTAATATAAAATATCATATCTATATGTCCAATCATGTTTATGGATCTATATTAATAAAATATTAGAGATAATATGTCAAAACCAACACACAACATATGCAAGATACATCACTCTATGTTCTATAAAATCATGTTACAATGCAACACTATGAAAGATAATAATAAGTAACTATTTAGATTTGTATCTAAATTATATATATCTTACTATTATTTTAGTAGCTTATCAAAAAAATGTTTGAATAACATAAGCACAAATATGTTTCACCATTGCCCATTAAATATTAATACATTAAATTTTTCATCCTGTTGTGTATATATATATATATATATATATATATATATATATATATATGTATGTATGTGTGTGTGTGTGTGTTTTTTTGACATATCCACATTGATAATATAACCATTACTACATAAAAAAATTGTTAATACAAAATCCAAACATCTTGAGAAAAGGAGGATGTTTGTAAAGACCATATGTGCGTACATCTTAATGCTCTTTGGGATTGTTTTCAAGTAAACAATTATTATAAGGCTTGAACATTAATATCATCAAGCAAATACCCTGTCGTCATTAGACCTCTACCACTAATTTGAAGTGACATAGTGTAAGCTTAAAATAATTGCTTATGTCATCATGATACTTAATACATCTAAAATATCATGATACTTAAGAGTAAATAGTAATACAAATGTTTACTCCAAAGAATTAAACCCGTGCGAGAGCACGGGTTGATGGACTAGTAACTGTGAATAGACATAACTACAATTGTATTATAACAATAAGAATAAATGTCAGCTTGATAATTTTTTTTAATGTCACCGGAGGGATTACTCCCCACCTGAATATATAGCATGATAAATCTACCTTTTTTAAGCAATTGACGAGGTGAACATTTAATGGA
The DNA here is from genome assembly GCA_022036555.1 of Microstegium vimineum. NCBI lineage: Eukaryota > Viridiplantae > Streptophyta > Magnoliopsida > Poales > Poaceae > Microstegium > Microstegium vimineum. The sequence goes on from CM039124.1 coordinate 58,312,870, forward strand.
CGAAATCACGAAATGGAGATTAGATGTAGCAACTTCACTATACAACTTGTTAATTAAAGTTCACTATACAACTTGTTAATGGAGGCCACAATTTATTAGAGCAAATAAGTTTAGATAGTGCTCCGACTAGATTTTTTTTTTGAAAAGAAATAGCCCAGTTGTTTTAGGCCAGAATTTATCAGATCTGTATACTTATTCTCACAACCATTGTTATAGGAGAGGCATCAGAAACTGCAGAAATGTCTACCTGAAGAATTGTACATAAAAAAGATAATGCCTTTAGCTGCAAAGCTGCAGGAGTTATACTAACCAAAGATGTCAAATTCAAAATTTTAACCTGGGGATCAGTTAAGGGGATGATATGGCTGATTGAGAATCCAGAAATTGTCTTTGAATTTTGACGTGTTAATATTGCATCTCTACCAATATATAATACACCGATAAAACTTTTCTACAGCTACACAGTAAAACATATCCAACAGTCAATGACTTCACTAACTATACCTCAAAATTACCCCCACCAAAATGAAACTTTTCAAAATAAATAATCCAAATTAACTCTAACATCTTCTCATATTTCTTCACTCAGATCCTCACTCAGATTCAATGGTGCAAGTGATTTAGATCCTCACTCATCACTCACTCCATCCCGTCCGGCTACCCATCCCGCGCACGCACGCCCCGTTCCAACCATTTTCAATTCTCAATCAAAATACCAAGCGTCTCAATCTCACAAAAAAAGGCCGCGCCGCCGGCTCCCGTGAAGCCCGCCCGCCGCCGCGGCTCCCGCCCACCCGGTGGCGACGAGCGCCCCCGACGCGACGCCCTACCGCCGCCGCGGCTCCCGCCCACCCGGTGGCGACGAGCGCCACCGACGCGATGCCCTCCCACCGCCGCGCCGGCCGGCAGCCGCCCACCGGTGGCGACGAGCGCCCCCGACGCAACGCGCTCCCGCGACGCGGACACGCACGCCCACCCGGCGCCGACGCGCGCCCCCGACGCGGACACGCGGCCGCGGCGCCCACCCGCCACCGACGCGGACACTCCCGCGACGCCACCATGTGGGTAGGCAACACAAGAGCGGACGCCTCGGCTTCCATCGCGCGATTATTAATTGTTCCGGTTCACGCTGCCATCCGTAATCTACCATGTCCAGTCATCCTGAGTCCTGATGACCTTTGAGCTTCGGCGTTCTCAGTTTGCCCAGGCCGTCCAGACTGACCACACCAGCGCACCGGCACCGACGGATGCATTGAGGCTTACTCACTTGCCGCATCTACGTGAACTCTGATCTGGGCATTTGAGGTCAGTTTAATCTTTGCTTTTCTATTGACAAAAAAAAAAATCTTTGTAGTTCATGGTTTGAGTTCCCACATTTTTGTAGTTCAAGTATTCAGGACTATTCCGAATTTAGGATTTCACTGCTGTTCTGAAGGCTAAATAATGTGAATTGAATGCTCTCTACTATAGAGGTACTTTACTCTGACAGAAACCATGCCTGTCAATCACTAAGCAAACATCTAGAAATTTCAATGTCTGTCAATCACTACGCAAACATCTAGAAATTTCAGTGGAGAAAAGGCTCCTGCCTACGGAGATAGCCACCAATGTTTGTAATAATTTGTTTTTTATTCTCATGGCTTCTCTTCCACATTCAGTTAGTGGTGGAGATTGATAAGCATGAGCATTATACCTTTGGTTCTATGGGTGGCCGGTGTGGCGTCTATGGATTCTTTTCATTTTTATGGGAAATATGCTAAGTCAGCGAAGAGGAAACTGTCTTTTGGTTGATTAAATTTTCATGTTTAAATGTTGCCGTAACCTTAACATGGGCACTGAACTGGATATATTATGGCTTCTGAACAATTGGTACAAATTTTATGGATGGTTTATACTTACCCTTTGAATCTAAATCGCATTGTAAATTTTATAATTGTTACCAAATTGATAAAATAATTTTTACTGCAGTTTTTTAGAGTTTTATTGAGCTTATTATTGTCATTCTATATTTGCAGTTTTATATAGCAAAAACTAAGTGGTCACTAGGAACTCAAAACAACATGGAAATAGGAGAGGATGGAAAGGTCTTGAGTGCATATATTCATTGTATCAGAGATGAAAAACATCTGCTTCATAGAGAAGGTGGAAAGGTCTTTTTGGAAAATACATTTATTTGCAGTCTACTTCATCGTGATGGTGACCATCAGGTGACATTAAGTTACAAGACAGACACCATTAAAGAAAGGGTCAAAAACTATCTACAAGCTGACATGGTGAAACTTAAATATGCCATTTATTAGATTTCAACTGTTCTTTTATAGCAGAGAATATTGTTTTTAGAATATTCTTTTATACCATCAGGGAGGTATTCTATGTTAGCAATATAAAAGCACATTAGTTTGCTCACTGCAGTTCCATCTAAATTATTTGTACAGATACCGCAGGACGGTTGTAGAGGGATCCAAGCGATTTAACGTGATGTCGGATCAAGCATTGCCAAACAGGAAACAAGCAGCTACTGAGGGGATCAGTGTCACCCGATGACAACAGTCATAAGTGCCATGAGTTATGCAAAAGTGTTGGCATCTCCTTTCTTGGGTAAGTTGGTTGGCCCTGCCTTTGGATGCTTTGCCACTGAATATTTCAGTGTTCATGTGTACAAATTATATTTGTATCTGATATGCCCATACGCACAGATTGCATTTTCGGTTCAATATGCCCGTATGTAGAAAGTGTATTTTTATCTGATGCACTCATGTTTTGGTGCTTTTTGGGGTGCAAGCTGCAAGAGAGACTTTCCTGTGGTCTTGCACATATACATGGTATATGTTTTTAAATATATCAGGTCATTTATAGCTATAGGTTCACTTTCTTCTACTCCCACTTATTTGCGAACTTGGTTTTCCAAAGTGAAACAAGCTACAGTTTCAGTTAACTATTGCTACTGTTTTTTTATGGTGCCGGTTACAAGCCTAAACCATGTGCCTGTAGTGTTGCTTTATTTATTTTAGTCTAAACACATGGCACTGCTACTTCGCTTTTTGGTTGGTCATTTGTCAATGGCAAAGAATTTCGTAATTGCAAGAAGGGACTCAAGCCGGACAGAAAACCTTCCTATCAAAGAAACTGTCTAGGCATTAATAAGTTGGCAGTGTTGACTTTGTCGCACCTGGGGGCAGAGGTACAGCCGAGGGTGGGAGTGCTTTTATAAATTTTGGTAACCAGGAAGATATCCTCCTCACAAAAAAAAATTAATGCTGATATCATTGTCATTGTTCTGAAGAAATCACAAATTAATTCTAGCATGTCTATTTCATGTTTTCTAATCTTTAGGACGTCCCAGTGGGTGACCCTTGCTGTTTATTTGGTATGACGTTTGGCATCGTTGATGCCCTTGACAGATGCTTCAGTTTTGTTGTATAATATTTCTCTTACTTTTCCCCTTGTTCTGATGACTCATATTGGGTTTCAGCTCTAAGATACCCTAACTTGCTTCGGACTAAAATGCTTTATTTTTGTCTGCAATATTCAGTACGTAGCGCTCTATGTTTACTGATCATGCAATGGCCAACAAGTTAAAGATCATGTTAGGTTTGTTTCTGTGTGCAATCTTCAATGTGGGGAAGCAACTTGTCTGATTAAGCGTTATGGGGGGCCATCTTACTGCCTCTATTACTGAGAACACAGTATACATATTAGTAGCTCACTCTTTGATCAACTATTGTTTCCCTTTATATATTTAGTACAATAGTTTGCTGACTCATGCTGAGAGTGTTTGTTCACAGAGTTACTTATTGGCCAACAAAGATATTGGTGGAGTCAGATCTCTCCCCTATATTTTCATATATGGTTTTCTATGTTGCAAGGGTAATGCAGATATAATATAGATCTCTAAAATAGGGGAGAGCTATGGAGTTTCAGATTCCAGAAAGCTAGATCACCATATTTGAGCTTCAGTTAGATGGATCAGTGTACTACATTAAGTATTTCCAAGTTTTTAATGCCCATATGACCATGTGCAGTGAGTGGCCCTGTTAATCACCTGTAGAAGATGTGATCACAGTCACATAAAACGGGTTCACTACCTTTGACCCTCGACCCAGATCGTTGATCCCGACCCAGGTTCACAGGATCATTTTTGACAATGTAAAAATCTCACGGAAGTAGTGTACCACGTCCCTTGAGATCCAAGAGGATATGCATGAGGATTTATGGATTCTTATTAAATTTAGATTTTATGGGAATTCGGTTTGGGTTACAATATCATGGACTAGATATGAAAGAAAATGCTACTAATTGTTATCTTTTATTTTTCCTGACATATTTTGAGCATTTTTGGCAAAATATATGTGTGCTATGTTGCTGGACTCAGTTTTTGGTCGGTTGTTTACAGGAAAATATGTTTTGGGAGCAAATGAAATATTCATGCATTACAACGAGAAAGGTCAAGAGTTGCATTACAACCTGGTCATGTGCTATTTGATGAGTGGTGGGAACATGTGAACTCTATTGTGGCTGATCATGCGAAGCAGGGCTTGAACTCCTTGGTTATCTTGGTGGCTTGGGCTATTTGGAACCACAGGAACCGATGTGTGTTTCATGGGCAGCAACCTGAGCTGAATGGGTTACTCCTTTTTATCAGGGATGATCTATTTTTGTGGGATTTAGCTGGGGCTTGAGGCATTTCTCATCTCCTCGCCCTGCAGTCTCCTGGTCATGGGTAGTTCAGCCTCCTGGTCATGGGTAGTTCCTGGATGTAATAGATGGATCTAGCTTGTTTGTTTCTGTAGGAGTGATTTTTTCCTCCTATAAAAAACCATTGTACTGGGTGCTTTACTCTTATTTTTCTTCTTAATATATAGATACGCAGCCTGCGTGTTTGAGAAAAAAAAAGTTGAAATGAACTAGGGAATAGCTCTTGGTTTGTCCAAGCTCAAAATTGCAAGAAATGCTTATTAGTCAAAGGAAAACTTTATCTCATCATGTATCATATGCAAATTATTATGTTTGTCAAGCAAAAAATATTATTGGTGACTCCACTGATTCATTTCGAAAACATGTTGCTATTTCTTTTCATGCTTCTTTTATTGTGTTTCTTCTTTTCTGCTCTTGTGTGACGTTATGCGATGAAATTTATGTGTATCCCTAAAATGAAGCCGTAGCGTTAGCACGAGCATTATACTAGTAAAAGGGTAATAAGTAGTTTTGGTACACAAGCTTACGATGATCATTGGTTTTGTGTTTCTTGTGACAGTTGTTTTCTTGTAGCCTCCTTCGTGAGGTTGTTGTTTTATTTTTATTTTTATTTTTATAACCTACTTCTTCTCTATTAATATATGTCCGGCATATTCTTGTCGGTGGCTCTTAAAAAATGTATGACTTCTGTATATATGTCTATATATGCATTGCATTTGCTTGATCTGCTATCAATGTTCTTTGATCGCGAACTGGGAAAGAGCAAGAATTGGGAAGAGCAAATCTTTGTAACTTTGTTCTTCGCTTTATTTATTTATTTAATTTTCAGTAGGGATCAACCTTCGATCCCTCCTGTTCTCTAAAAAAAATGTTATTTGATCGCAAACTGGGAAAGAGCAAGAATTGGGAAGAGCAAGACCTACACTGAAAGAAATCAGAAATCACTCTCAACTTGGCAACATAGTCTCGTCAATACTATGGGAAGGATCGTATTCGTTAACTGAGTTCTTGATAGCAAGCTTATATATGTCATGTCATCCATGTAACATGCACGGGAGTGTTGCAACAGATCGACAAACATCGACACGCTTTCTTGTGGGCTGGAGAACAAAACACGTCATCCTCCAAGTGCCTTGTGGCATGGCAAATTGTCTGCACAACAAAGGAGCTAGGTGGATTGGGAATCAAAGACCTTAGGACACACAACATCTGTTTTCTACTCAAGTTGATTAATTGTCTGCACTGCGCTACCTCAGCTTGCCGCTAAGGATCAGGCAGCGGGCAAACATGGCAACTTTAAAGATGGACCTGCCAGGCAATCATTGGGAAATGCTAAGGACTTTACTGACACTTTATCAGGCTATCACATTTGTGACATTAGGAAATGGAAAAAACAACTTCGTTGTGGAATTATGTCTGGGTTGGCGATGACACATTAGCAGATCATTTCCCAGTCCTCTTTTCTCAGTGCACTCAAAAAGAGGCTTCAGTCAGTATTGCAATCACCTCAAATCTTCATAATACTTTTGTTAACAGAATTGCGGCCTAGGAAGCTGCTGAACTGCACATGACCATCCAACAAACAATGCTAGATGAAACCAGTGAGGACACAACGCAATCGCCTTTCAGCTGTGGTTGGGGGAAAACTGACACCTCGGCAATCTACAAGCTACTGAAGGCAGGAGAACAAAATTCTAAGCTGCCATCAGAGTTTGTTTGGAGGAATGCTTCGTCTCCTTAGGTGCAGTTGTTCATGTAGCTAGTTGTAAAAGGCGGAATTCCGTGCAGAGCCAACCTCTTCAGGAAACACATTGTGAACTGTTGTTCCAGTGTGCAATGGCAGAATAATTCTGGGAATTTCAGGCGTTCCTATACCACAAGCCTGGTTTGCTGCACGCGACACTTCCTCTAACATCAAGATCAGCGTGGTTCCCCAGCAGCAGCATAACATGTTGGCAGCATTATGCTGTTGGCACCTATGGAAGAGAATTAGCTGTGTTCCGATTCCGAGATGACATGACTTCCTTATGACAGCTACTCGTCGCCTGTTCCTTATCAGATGAAATCCGTTAAGAGTCAGACCGAACCCGGGTCGGTACTAGGGAGGGACTCTTGCCCCACGCGGGCTATACGATCGGAACTGTGCGTTGCTATCGACTCCGTAGCCTGTACGCGTCCGCGGCTGGCGCTGTGTCGGATGCAAACAACTTCTCGTCGTATGCGATGCGAGGAACCGAGTTGAAATAAAAGGGCGCCGCTACATGCCCATGGCTCCCATCCTCATTCCTCACCACCAACATCCGGCCGCCTCTGCCCCCAACTCCCGCGATCCTCCACCAGCCTCCAGCAAGCAGTTCCACCCGCCCTAACCTAATAGCCGCCTGCGTCGAGGCAGCAGCCACCGCCGTCCGCGACCCCGGCGCCGCGCCACCGACCAGCAACGAAAGGAAGAAGGGCATGCCCATCAGCAGCACCGACGACTACGAGGGGACCTGCTGCCTCGGGAAGGGCTCCTTCGGCGCCGTCGTCAAGGCGCGCCACCGCGCCACCGGCCAGACCGTCACCATCAAGCGCCTCGCCGCCACGGACTTCTTCAGCAAGATGCGCTGCTGCGGGAGGCGTGCTTACTGGAGGAGAGCAGCCGTGACAACCCGTTCGTCGTCGGCTTCCACGGCCTCGCCTGGAACCCGGCCACCACGATGACGGGCCTCTCCCTCGTCATGGAGTTCGTCGGCCCGAGCCTCAACGGCGTCCTCCACCGGCGCCGCTGCCATGGGATGCCGCTACCCGAGGCGAAAGTGCGCGCCGTCATGTGGCAGCTGCTCACGGGAGCCAAGAAGATACGACGCGCAGGTCGTCCACCGGGACATCAAGCCCGAAAACATCCTCGTCGGCGACGACGACATCACCGTCAAGATCTGTGACTTCGGGCTCGCCATGCGCATGGACGCGGCGCCGCCGTACGAGTGCGTCGGCACGCTGTGGTACACCCGAGGTGCTGCTGGGGAAGCCTGACTACGACGCCCTCGTCGACACCTGGTCGCTTGGCTGCGTGATGGCGGAGCTCGTCAATGGATCCCCTCTGTTCATGGCCTCCGATGCAGCAGGCCAGCTCGCTGCCATCTTTGACTTCCTCGGCTTTCCAGATGAAACTATGTGGCCGTGGTTCTCGTCCACACCGTTCGCCGTCACCCAGAAGCAGATGATGCGTGAAGAGAAGCTACCCATGATGCGGTGCAACCTACTGCGCGAGGAGTTCCCGCAGACGAAGCTGTCCGAGGAAGGTTTCCAGGTACTCAGCGGCATGCTCACATGCAACCCCGACAAGCGGCTCACGGCAGCTGCCGCGCTCGAGCTCCCATGGTTCACCACCAAGATGAACAGCTCCCATGGTTCACCACCAAGATGAACGCACCGTAGTTGCTGCCGCTGCCAAAGAAACAAGTGTAATATGCTTCCATCGTTGAGTGCAGGTAAACCTAAGTAACTTCGTGTTCCCAGCACAACTTGTAATGGTCGTTGTATTCATGTTATGAAAACTTTGATATACGTACTTATACTGATATAAATTACGTAATTCGAATGTGATCCTTTTTGGTGCTCTTTTGAATGAATATGATTGTTTGTCTTGCCATAAATAAAATACCAACCCAAGAAGTGATCTCTCTGAAAATTGGTATGACAGCAATGGAATAGTATTGTATACATACATGTGTGAATGACTGGATCAAATATGGATATTGGTTCAAAGCCCATGAGTTCTGCTGAGGTTGATCTTCAGCCACTGACGGATCACTACAAAAGTATGTTACCCTTACCATCGTATCAAGAATTTCACTACGTGACTATTAACACATCATGGGCTATGAAGTAAATTGACAAAGCAATAGAGAAGAACTAGAAGTAACTTAAGCCAACGCCAACGTGCTGTAACAGATACTCGTATGACATAAAAAGATGGATGTTTCCCAAATTCGGGTAACAGCGAGCCTAAACGGCCAAACCATTACTATTCGCTTCAAAATCCACAACTGGAACTAATTCCACATGGATTTGAGTTGGCTGATCAAATAAACTTCTATGCCTTGGTCTACTAGAAAGTACGTATTTTTTTTCAGGATGTCTGTTTGACTTGAATGGATCTGCACCTTAGATTGCTTACATGTTGTTGTACCTTAAATAAAAGTTGTAGTTTAGATTCAATAGAACAAACTTTGTTTCAGAACTAAGACGCAGTTCAGCCTCTCGCACAGCCAAACAGAGCTCCCAAAACTGAATCAACTACTGTTTTGCAAGTGCCAAAATCGGCTAAGTCTAGAAAACCGCATTTCAGTTTTCAGTTTTCAGTTTCCAAGTAGCTACTTTTGGGAAATTTTATCTTGCAAACCAGTTGGTTTTTTACCAATCCTTCAAGCAAAGTTGTAGTGCTCGCATAGCTCTAGGCGACGGTGCTATTGTTGATCAGATCGCTGAACTGGGGCTATTAGTCAGTCTCATGGCCATTTGAATCGGGAGAAAGGGGAGGAGCAGCTGGCCGATAGGCCCAGGCCGCTCGCGCCGCGTGGAGACCGTACACCGGTGTTGGGCCACGACGCTGCGGTTCTGGTAGAAGGCCGAGTGGGCGCTCTCTCGGTGCCTCCCTCTCGTATTCAGTCTCCCTCTCGCCGTTTTCTCTCCTCGCCGAAGCACAAGCGACAACAAGGAAGCTATCGTCGCCGCTGCAAAACCCACCACCATCCAAAGTGTCGCCGTCTGTTTTCTTGCAGCCTCAGCTTCTTCATGAGCTCCTCCGCGTCCCTGACTTAGCTGCCTAGCCGCCATAAGAGTCACTGCCCAAGCTCAAAGCACTAATCAACTCAAACACCTACTCTGTTGGATGCGGGAGATCGAGGGGAGCATGTTGGTGCCAACCCCTTCGCCAGAAACCTCACCGCCGATGAGCTCCGACCAGTCAAAGCATTGCCCCTACCTTGTCCCTATGATTTGTGGGCCCAAGTGAGGTTTCTGGCGAAGGGATTGGCACGAGCCCACAAACTGGGGCCATTCAAATCCCCACGCCTAGGTACAACTCTAAACAAGACAAATGACAGAACACGACAGAATAACAGCTACTATCTATCTAACCACCTTAGTCCTTAGATGACAACGCAACCAACCACTGAAAATGGTACATTTGAGAAACCAACACAAGAAACCTAACAGGATACAGAATCGCCTTCCACTGCACCCTTCTGCAACCAAGCAGATCTTGAATGACTTGAACACAAAAGGTGAAGAAAAAAACATTGTCCAGATGTCTCCTTGGACAGGACTCGAATAGCTGACGGCATTCGGTGAAAATTAACAGCCATTTGCAACGGTCGCCTCTTCACTTGTTGGGTTAACGTCTTCTGGGGTGACACCATTAACAGCTACAGCCACCACACCATTTTCCACCATGGCAGTTTGCTCCCTTGGGGTAACACCATTAGCAGCTACTGCCGCAGCACCATTCTCCACCACAGAATTTTGTTCCGCTATGGCCTCAGGTTTCTGCAGACTCTGCTTCCCATTGGTAGCCTGGTTTTCAGCATTCTTGGTGGCAACAAACTTTCTATTCATGACCTGCAGGGTGGAAAAATGGCAGTTGAAATAGTTTATCAGGATGCAGATAAGGGTAAACACTACTGATGGATACCATGAAACAGGCTGAATAATGCCAAATCGCCAATCCACATGAGCCTATAATAGGAAAAATGCCCAAACCAATTCTACAGTACCTCCATTGCTGCATATTACCCACAGCAACAAGACTATGAACTTGTACATGTTCAAAGGAAATATTAGGGACCAGAAGCAAGATTTTCATAGCTCTCAGCTTAACAAGTGAAACTGCAAGTGCTAACATTCATACAAGTGCACTAGAAGAGCATCCATTACACAAAGTAGATTGGTAGCCACTCACACACCTCAACTGGATACTGACGCTTTGATTTCTTCTCCAGCATTATCTTTTCACGGTCATCATAAAAGCTAAAGTCATCCAAGATGGATGTCTTGCAGTCATGATCCTTGAAAATCTTTAAAACCTGAAGGCCTTGGTCAAACTTAACCTGCATACACCATGAAAAAGTATGGGAAAACTTAGCTATCACAACATCAAATGAGTTATACATAGCAATTTCCATTAATCTTAAGAGAGTACTGGCTTCCTGATTCATGCATATCAAGAATTTCTGCTACAATGTGTTAACATCAACAATCAGTGGAGAAAACTGTCAAAACAAGAGATAAACTGAAAGAAACTTAACTCACCTCCTGAGTATCTCTGCTGTTTGTAACTGGTTTGTTTTCATTATACTCAAGAATGATGTGCTTCAACAAGCTGTTAGGAATGTCCTTCACAATGTGCCACTTGACAGGAAAGCAACCAGTCCACTTGTCCTGCTGCCAGTATTCAACTGTCTTGTTAAAATCAACCCGACCCACCATCTCAGCCAGACCAACGAACTGTCCGCTGGTGTTAACCTGAAAAATCGAGGACAAGTAACATCAACATCCAACCTTACACGCAGGTTCACAGAAAGGGAAATAAGACTCTTTAATAGAGGATAAGGATCAGACTTACAGAAAACAACAGGAACACAGGACAACTGCTTGATTTTTCCTTAGCCTCTTGATAAGCAGCATCCAGATTTTTATTTCCACTAGGGGTGCTTGCCCAAACATTGTACTTAATGCTCTTGTGGACATCATCCTCACTGTATGATTTAATAATAAAAAATTTGGCATCTGAGTAGGTCTCACCAAAATCAGCAAGGTTGTACTGATCCTGCTTAACAGCATTAGAGCCATCACTGCTGGGAGGCTCCTGTCCTTTTGCATCAACAGCTGCTCCAGAACCCTGTTGGTTTTTGAACAGACTACTTCTTGGTCCACGCTTCAACTCATCCAAACCATCCAAGTTTTCATTGCCAAAACCATAAGATCCGTAGGTTTTTCCTCTTGGCCTGTATTTCCCATTCGAAAACGCATTCCACCCACCATACAGCCCAGGACCATAGACATGAGAACCATACCAAAAGCTAGGTGCGTAAGTGTTTGTGTTGTACATTCCACTACCAGAGTACATTGAATTCGTGAACCCAGCAGATGGTAGCCCCATCGAAGAGTTCTGCCCATGCAAGCCCTGCAAGAATGCCCATGTTCAGAAGCAGTTGATGCACATACAGCAAACTAAGAAAGTATGCAGGGTATGTACATTTCACTTACAAAATGCAACTAAATTGCCCCCAACATGATACAAAACCTATCAATAAGTCGATTGTAACGCAAAAAATTGTAGTGCTGGTTTATCTTTCTTTCCCAGATACTGATCGTTAGGTCTAGACAAAACAGAAATTAATAAAGATGTCCTTTGACAGGTAACAACAAACAATACAGTTATGTTATGTGGTACATGGATCATTATCAACGATGAGTATTCACTACTCAGTAAGTAACACAGCTTGTGGGGTAAGCTCAATAATAGATGACAAAGCGCATGCACATTCATATTCTGACTATACCTTATTATAACTAGAGACTGTCGATGTAGGACTCCCACCCGAGAATTTCAGATGCTTTTCTGAAGAGGTACAGCCACCAGACCATGGATAAGCTGTTTTGCTACCTTGATTCTGGTAATGACCAAAACGGCCATTTGGTTTCAGAGGCAAAGTTTCCTTCTTCAGACCTTTTACACCATCAATGCTTTTCAGAGTGGTATTGGAGGAATCCAACAAGACAGGTTGCTGACCAGCAGCAGTCGCAGTAGAAACATCTTCTTGTATCGAAGGAGATGATTTGCCAGTTTTAGCCTTGTATGCTGGTTTGCTGGCAGTAGTCTTTGGCTGGTAGTATGTGGATGGGTACTGGTAATGCTGTGATCCATAAATCTGACCATCAGCAATACCATAATGAGGATAGCAGTACATGTCCCCATAAACACCCTGAGGAGAAACAAACAAGACCAATTAATCCAAGTACACTTTGTACAGACTAAAATTGTGATTTGTGAGTGTGATTTCCAATTGCTGTGTGCCTGTGTCCAACTTTAACGGGGTGGACAATGTATTGAACTATGGAGATGATTGTCTACGATACAAGCTTAATGAGATTTGAAGAAGGGGGCGAGTACTCACAGGGGAAAGTGCATCCCCTCCATCCTGGCTCAGGTAGACTGAATAATCACCCCAACCTGCAAAGACAGGGTTAAAGATAAAGTGATCTGAGTTCGGCATCAACATGAAACCACACAGTTGCAGTTTCTACTGGTAATCCACTAGAAACAGGCATATTAACAGACTAGAAAACTCTGTTTAACCTCCACAGTAGTAAGCTCCAGGGTAAGCGCCATAGTACATGGCAGCATCATTGTAATCTTGCTGCGCCCATGGCTCCGCTGACGAGGCTGGAGGGTTCAGAGACACCACCTCACCCTTGGACAGCCCTCCCGACGCCTGCGTAAGGGGTTCAAAACTCAGACTCTGGAGTGCTGCTGCAGCGCCAAAGCCTGATTCGCTGGAATTACACGGGGAGGCAAGCGGAACATACCTTCTCCTTCGTCTCTGGGTCCTTGCCGCCTTCGCTCTTGGGATCCACCAGCGACAGCGTCTGCAGTAAATCCGCAACATCTGGAGCAAATCAAGTCAAGGGAACTCTGATCCAGAAGCTTCGAAATACACAGACCAGAAGATCACGGATTCAACAGGGAATTCTAAACCACGGAGCTAAAACTAGGATCGAGGAACAGCAGCGCAGAACAAAATCCACAACAAAAACTAGAACACCACACACACTCCGCGGTCGGCGCCCTTGTAATCCACACGAAATCGCCAAAACAAAAGTTCATAATCCTGTGCTTTCACCAACAAATCGCCTGCGGCTAAGAAACCAAGCTATTAGCTAGTCCAAAAAAAAAACACCAAAACCTTCGGAAAATCGCCCCAAAAAACGCAACCAAAACAAGGGAAGGGCGGAGCTGCAAAGGGTTCTCAAGGATACGTACGGCAGCGGGCGCGACGGCGGCCATGGTGTCGATCCGGCGGACGCGGGGAGCGTGGCGGCGCGGTCCAAAAACCCAGAGAAACCCTAACAAGGCGGAGCGGGGGTGGGTGGGTATGGTAAAGTGTGAGGGGAGAGGTGGAGCCGCCCGCGACCGTGGGGCAAAAATGAAAAGAATGGAAAGGGGAGCGAGGGAACGAGTGGAGACAGAGCGATGAATCGCGCGGCGAGCGGTTCGGTACCGTTTGGAATTTTCCTTTTCCACGACGAGGTTGTGGGCCTGGGCCGGTGGGCTGGATGGGCTTTTGGAGATTGAGGAAAGCGGAGCTCGTCGTCTTGGACTTGGAGTCAAATAAGGGCCCACCAGCCACATGCCGAATTCGAACCCTAATAACGAACTATTTCTTGGCTAAAATACCAACAGGGTGCCTATAACATATAATGTCCCTTAAGAGCAACAACAGAGTACTTGAACTAAATATATAGAACAGTTTTATGTCAGTAGTCTTTAACTATTTCTCGTGCCACAATATTAAAGTTTAAATATATTAGAAGTGTGGGCCCATTAACATAATCAATCATCAAAAATCCCAACCAGTTGCCTCTAAACCCCTTGCTCACGGCAACCAAGGCAAAAGAGAATAAATGTCCGTTTATTGCTTATGAGTGGTCTATAGAACTATAGATATTTTTTACTTGTAGACTACTCTATTGACTACTAGCGTGTTTGGTTGTACGTCGCAGCTCGCTACAACAAAAGTTTGGCAACTTTGGCTGTTGCATGGTTGTCGTATAAAGTTTGGCTACCACAACTGTACTTTCCCTCCCTAGCTTGTCATTTTTCTCGTGGCGAAGTGTAGCATGTGGTAGCCATTCCGCTCGCCACAAAGTTGTGGCGCTGCCGAGGCTATGGCGTGGCAGGCATTGGTTTGCTCTCGACTACTCAGCCTTAATGAAAGTACAAGACACGGTAAATAAATATAACTAAGTGTATAATAATTACATAACTCATACTTAGTGCACAACTTTCGTCTATACAGAGATAATCTAAGGACCATTTTATCTTCATCTAGTCCTTAGCTAATGATCAGTGGCACCCTTCTCTCGATCCTCAGTGACCCGGTCTTTTATAATTGAGCCTTCAAAACATTGAGGTTGTCAAAATAGTTAGTATAGGCGAGTAATTGTAGATGATCCAAACATGTCTTCAAACTTTCTCACGATCGCCAAGGTTTTTATTCCTTGTCTATGTAAGGACCTGATTAGCCTAGAGGGGGGTGAATAAGCCTGTTTAAAATCACTTAGGAACTTGCTGTCAGCAACAGGCCGGCACTGCCGGGGTGGCCGGCACTGCTGGCCTAAGAGGAGCAGTGCTGGTCACCAGAACAGATATCAATGCAATTCAAAAAGTAAAGACTAAATGTAAATTGTGTTTGAATAGAAACCTTCCTAGAGGTATAAGGAACCTCTAGCACCACTTGAAAGTGGTAGCAACACACCCACGAAGTAGATCAGATCCAAACCTTAGAAATCACCTTGCACACAAGATATATCAAAGTAAAGTAACAAGCACACGGTGACACAAGATTTGACCCGTGGTTCAATTCACCACAAAGGTTTGTCTACGTCCACATTGTTGAGGTGCGTCACACTAGGCTCAAGCTCACCACAAAGGCTAGCTCTTTCCTCTGTCTCAAGTCAAGAGAATGAACTTTTGAGATGAGGGGCAATGTATTAGCAAATTAGTGGTGTTACAAACCTCCCTTGGCTGCCACATAAGTTGGCAAGCTCAAGGGCGACGCCTAGACGGCTAGGAGCAAACCTCCAAGAGTAACAAACTCAAACCGTCGTCCACCACGCGAAACAAATGCTTGAAGGAGTTGAAGATCCGAGGGAGAAGCTTCTTCTCAAACTTGGAGGCTCAATCTCTCAAAGGATGATCGGAAATCAATGGGGGAGAGTGGATGAGCACCAAGGGGGAATGGAGAGCAAGAAGAGAGCTCCTCTTTCTGTTTTCTGCGAAGTGTGAGAGTGAGAATGGTAGAACTAGCCGTTGGGGGAGTGAGGAGGTGTTCAAATACCCCTCACTGCCAACAGGCTGAACAAGTGTCGGCACTGTCGGCCTGGGCAGAACAACAAGGTATAGATCTTCAAGTAGTTGGCTGATTTGCCCACTATGTATGTGGAGGTGTGATGTATTTGGATAGATATTGCATTTGGTTCACTTGTTGGCATGCGTGTTGAATCCCTCTTAATAGTACGGCATACCTAACTCAATTTCAAAGTATAAAAGAATTTAAACTTCTTTGAGCTTGTTGCCATGCACTTTTGTAATTGGAGGGGTCCGCCAACCTGTTCATCAACCTCCTTAAGTTTAACCTACTTGTCATACTTGTAAAGTCTCATTAGTTCTCTAATTGCGTTATCATGTCACCAAAACCCACTTAAGGCTTAATTGCACTTTCAATCTCCCCCTTTTTGGTGATTGATGACAACACACTTAGAGCTTACAAAAGTAAAGTATAATCTGAGACAATGCAAGTCATGGGTGTAGGATCTCCCCCTAAATGTGTGAATGGGAATTTGAATTTCCAAATTTGGCATGAAAAGCCAAAATTCACACATTGGAGTGAAATGGAGCTCCCTCTACATCCATGGATGTTGTGGGGTGTTGAAAAGTGTCACAAGAATATACGTGATGCATATGAATCTGTCTCAACACAAATCAGAGTGCTTGCTGTCAGAGCAGCCCGGCACTGCCGGCCTGAAGGCCAGCACTGTCGGCCTTGCTACTGGCAGCAAACCTGCGGAAGCACAAGCACAGCCACACAGCGCACTATAAATAAAACTGAAAGTAAACTAAGACAAGCATGATATATATATATGAGAGAGTACATGTCCACAAATAACACAAACGAGTACTTAAGTGACAATATTACAATAAAATAGATTTGAATGTTGCTCTCTCATCTCACAAACTAAGAACTGAAAAACTAAGATAACTAGCAGCAGCTGCTCCTCCATGACCGTCGAAGATGTTGTACCCCCTTCACTTAGTAATTCTCCCCCTTTGGCAATAAGTCACCAAAAAGATAGAAGAACAAAGCAAAGAGAGATACAAACTAGTCGCTGTCCTCCTCCATGTGGTCCTCATCATCATCCTCTTCATCTTGATCTTCCTCATCATCTTCCTCATCATCATCCGGAGGTGAAGAGAAGTGAATACCAGGAGCTGAAGCACGCTTGTTCAACCTCCTAGTCTGGGGCTGCTGAGTCTCCTCCTCCTCATCATCATCCTCATCATCTGAATCACCATCATCATATGTGGACTCCTCACTGAGCTCTGGTGGAGGTGGAGGTGGAGGAATCTGCCTAAGGCCCTGCTCCTGTCTGAGTTGTCTGATCTCTAGTCTGGTCTGGTAAGCATGATTGTTGGCATAATAGATGCCACTGAAGATCTTCTTCAAAATCCTTCCAAGCTTACTCTTCTTCCTACCTCTGGTAGCTGCTCTGGAGGACTCAGGAAGGTCAGGAGCTGCTGCCCTGGTCCTGGTACTACCCCTGGGAGGTGTCTGAATCTCCTCTTGAACTGTGGAAGAGACAACCTTCTCTGCTCTGAAGGGTTTATGTGTTGTGTCCTTGTAGAAGATTTTCCCTGACACCATCTCAATTATGAACATCAGGTAGGGAGTATAAGGAAGCCCCTTCCTGGCATCATCAACAGTAAGGAAAATCTCATCCCAAAGAAAGCGAGACACTGAAAAGGGTGGAGCTCCACCTCTCATCCTCCTAAGTACATTCTTTAAAAAAGCATAGAGGTTTGAGGCGAATCTCACCTTGGGATAGAGAGTGATCCTGAAGAGGTTGTTCAGAATGTAATATTTGCTCCTTAGCCCCTTTACAAGACCATCTGCATACTGAGGCTCAATGTACAGCTAGGAAATCTCCTCATTTGACAGACCTCTCTCATCATGAATGTTAGAGCAGGCTCTGTCATCTTCTCCAAATCCAAGGAGACGAGCAAAAGTCACATAGTCCAATCTGTAGTGCATGCCCTCTATCATCCAGTGCATTACCATATTATCCCTGTCCAGATAGTAGGTGGAGTAGAACTGATAGATGATCTCTGAATTCCACCCATTCTGGAATCCCATCCAGTGATACATGCTAAGCTCCCTGCACTGATCAATGACCCTGTCAAATACATGATCTCTTTTATTCTCCAAGTGCTCTCAATCAACATACTTCATCTTGATGATCTTGGGCCTGACAGCATGAAACAGGACTGTGGAGTAGTAGTCAGAGTGGGACACATTCCAGAATCTGTAGTCAACACCCATGTCTTTTGGCACATCATAGGGATAGATGGCCCTCTGCTCCTATACAGTCCTCCACTGATTCTGATAACCCACCCTTTGTCTGGGCCGGGTGTCCTGAGGCTCTCTAGGAACAATCTTCTCATCAATCTCAGCGAGGTGGTAAGCATTGAACAACCCAAGATCTGGAGGTGTCCAGGGACACACACCATCACTGATTGTTCTTCCTGCCATCTGCAACTCACTCTCCCTTCTGATCCTTTCCCTAGGATTCAATCCATCATCAGCATCATCTCTGCCTCCTCTTCGAACATGGACTTTTGTCCTTGGCCCCTTTCCTCTAGCACCAGCACTCGATCCACCGGCATCCATCTATGCATTTAAAAGAGAGAAGGTTAAGTTGCTGCACTTAGAATAGTAGCTGGAACTCTAGTGGAGAGATTAAGTCAAAATCTAGAGTCAATGGTTGATTAGAGGAGCATATGCATTGGTGTTGCTGCCCAGAGGCCGGCACTGTCGGCCTGGTGCAGGCAGCCCCAATACAAGTCTTTCTAATCCGCCATGGAATCTAGGTTTTGACCAAATCTCACTACTAGAGATACATCACCATACCTAATGCAACTACTAACAACCTAAATCCCATCTTAGAAACCATACATTGCATAGATCGACCCAAGTTAGAGTTTCAAGTTATTACCTTTGAAATAGAGGGAAGGAGACAAAGAAGGTCAGACTTGAATGGAGCTTGACGCAGGGAGAAAGATCCTCCACACCTCCTCCAATGGCAGCACCTCCAAGGGGGCAGCACTGCTGGGGAAGAAGAGAGGGACCTCCGGGCTCCCTAGGTCTCTTAGGGTTGAGAGAAGAGAGGAGAGATGTTTCTGTTGAAGGGACATGAGTTAGGATGGAGTCCCCTTGGGCTAGGGTTGGAAAGATAAACTAAAACCTGAGGGCTAGAACTTGGACCCGACAGGCTTGGTTCCTTTAAGTCCCGGCACTGCCGGACCCCCCCGGCACTGCTGGCCTAGGAGGTCGGCACTGCTGGCCTGGCCAGGCAGTGAGGCACTATGCCACCTTCATACTATATATTTATGCACTTGTGGACACATACCCCTTGTCATGTGCTAGTCAGTAAGCAAATCAACAACCATACTATGACCAACACATTCAAGTTTCTTTCAAAATGGGTTTTGAAACACATAATTGAAGTTTTCAAAGTTTTGCCTAAGTCGCTAGGTGGACAAACAAATGTGTGCTATAGATCAAACCACATTACGAGGGTCAAGTATATTCAGCTCACTACGCAAAGCACAAAACCTTGTCTCATCGAGAGACTTGGTGAAGATATCGGCTAGTTGCTTTTCGGTGCTCACATGGCAAGTTGCGATATCTCCTTTTAATTCGTGGTCTCTCAAGAAGTGATGACGGATGTCTATGTGTTTGGTTCTAGAGTGACTAACCGGGTTGTTTGCAAGTTTGATGGCACTCTCGTTGTCACACAAGAGAGGCACCTTGGTGAATTGATATCCGAAATCTTTTAAGGTTTGCCTCATCCAAAGTAGTTGAGCACAACATGCACCGGCTGCAACATACTCGGCCTCGGCGGTGGAAAGGGCTACACAATTTTGCTTCTTAGAACTCCAAGACACTAGGGACCGTCCAAGGAATTGACACGTCCTGAAGTGCTTTTTCGGTCTACTTTGCAACCGACGTAATCGGAATCCGAATACCCAAGTAGATCGAACTTAGAGCCCTTAGGATACCATAAGCCAAGGTTAGGAGTGAAAACTAGATATCTCAAGATTCTCTTAACGGCCACTAAGTGGCACTCTTTCGGGTTAGCTTGAAATCTAGCACACATGCACACACTAAGCATTATGTCCGGCCCAGATGCACATAAGTAAAGGAGAGAGCCGATCATGGAACAATATACCTTTATGTCTACGGATTTCCCTCCTTCATCAAGATCAAGATGTCCATTAGTTGGTATGGGAGTCTTGATTGGCTTTGCATTCACCATGTCAAACTTTCTCAACATATCATGGGTGTACTTGGTTTGGCATAGAAAAGTACCTTCCTTGAGTTGCTTGATTTGAAAACCGAGGAAGAACTTTAGCTCACCCATCATAGACATCTTAAATCTCTTAGTCATGATCCTACTAAACTCATCACAAAAGGATTGGTTAGTACTACCAAATATTATGTCATCGATATATATTTGGCACACAAAGATATCATTATTGACTTACGAGTGAAGAGAGTAGGATCCGCTTTGCCTATTTCAAAGCCTTGTTTGAGTAGAAATTCCTTAAGGCATTCATACCATGCTCTTGGTGCTTGCTTAAGCTCATAGAGCGCCTTATGGAGCTTGAAGACATGATAAGGGAACTTGGGATCTTCAAAACCCGGTGGTTGCTCAATATACACCAATTCTTGGATAGGGCCGTTGAGAAATGCACTCTTCACATCCATTTGTTGAAGCTTGAAGTCATGATGGGCAGCATAGGCTAGAAGCATTCGAATTGCTTCAAGTCTAGCCATCGGTGCATATGTTTCTTCAAAGTCCAAGCCCTCCACTTGAGTAAAGCCTTGAGCCACCAATCTTGCCTTGTTCCTTGTCACCACGCCTTGTTCATCTTACTTGTTGCGGAAGACCCACTTGGTTCCAATCACATTAGTGTTGGGTCTTTCCACCAAGAACCAAACTTGATTTCGCTCAAAGTTGTTGAGCTCTTCTTGCATAGCCATCACCCAATCCGGATCATCTAGAGCTTGCTCAACCTTGAGAGGTTCCAAAGAGGAGACAAAAGAGTAAAACTGACAAAATTTTGCCAAATGTGAACGAGTAGTTACCCCCGTTCGAAGACTCCCAAGTATATTATCGATAGGATGATCCTTTTGAATTGTTTGCCTCAATCTTGGGTATTCTGTGACTTCTTGTTGTTCAGCTTGGTCATCATAATCATGCTCTTCAAAGATAGGTTGTAGGTTCCTTGGAGTAGCAGGTGAGGGGCTGACTGCTTCCTGTCTGCTAGGGCCGGTAGTGCCGGCCTCAGGGGCAGAGCCCTAACCAGGGAGCACTGTTGGCCCATCTTCTTCCAATCTTGGGGCAGTAGCATCACCATCTTGAGGTTCCACTTCTGTGGCCTGTACTTCTTGTGGCCTGATGTCACCAATGGCCATGTTCTTGATTGCTTCACATGGTGGTTCCTCATTACCTACAATCACTTGATCAATTTGCTCTATTTGAGAGCCGTTAGATTCATCAAATGTCACGTCTATCGCGATTTTAATTTTCCCTAAGGTCTTGTTGAATACACGATAGACATGCTCATTTGATCCATAACCAAGAAGAAAACCTTCATCAACTTTAGGTACAAACTTAGAGGTTTTGGGTTTCTTGTTAAGTATGAAACACTTGCACCTAAAAACTCTAAAGTATGACACCTTTGGTTTGTTACCGGTTAGAAGCTCATATGAAGTCTTCTTCAAGATCTTGTGTAAGTAGAGCCGGTTGATGGCATGGCAAGCGGTGTTGACGGCTTCGGCCCAAAAGATATTCGAAGTCTTGTACTCATCTAGCATTATCCTTGCCATGCCAATGAGTGTCCGGTTCTTCCTCTCTACTACACCATTTTGTTGAGGGGTGTATGGAACTGAAAACTCATGCTTGATGCCCTCATCATCAAGGAACTCTTCCACTTGAGTGTTCTTGAATTCGGTTCCATTGTTACTTCGAACTTTTTTGATTTGGAAACCGAATTCTCTTTGTGCTCTTCTAATGAAGGTTTTCACCTTATCTTGCACTTGTGCCTTATCATACATGAAAAACACCCAAGTAAAACAAGTAAAGTCATCAACAATAACTAAACCATGTTTGTTACCGCCAATGCTTATGTAGGCCACCAGTCCAAAGAGATTCATGTGAATTAGCTCCAATGGTTTCTTGGTGGATACAATGCTCTTGGATGGGTGAGGTGCACCTACTTGCTTTCCGGCTTGGTAAGCGCTACAAATTCTATCCTTCTCAAAATTAACATTGGTTGGTCCAAGAATGTGTTCATCTTTTAGGAGTTTGGCCAAGTTCCTCATTCCAACATGGGCTAGTCAGCGATGCCATAGCCAACCCATGCTAGATTTTACCACTAAACAAGTCTCAAACTTAGCTTTACTTTTGTTGAAATCAACTAGGTAGAGCTTGCCCTTCAAACGACCGTAAAGACAATAAAGGAATCCTCTCTCTTAAAGACTTCCACACCCTTATCCGTAAAGAGACAATTAAAGCCCATCTCACACAATTGAGAAACGGACAACAAATTGTAACTCAACGAATTCACATGTAATACATTTGATATGCAATGATCAAGAGTAATAGCAACTTTACCAAGTCCAATCACTTCCCTTTGAAGTTGTCACCAAAGATGATATTCTCACTTGCATTTGAAGTTGGGGAATATGATGAGAACATACTCCTTTCTCCGGTCATATGATTTGTACATCCACTATCAAGCACCCAACTTGATCTACCGGAGGAGTATACCTACAAAACAAATTAGTTCCTAGATTTAGGTCCCCAATCAATTTTGGGGCCTTGTATGTTAGTCACAACAATCTTTAGAACCCAAATGTTCATGCTTCTTTTATCATGTTTCTCATCACCCACGAATTCAGCAATGACTTTACCACGGTCATTGCACTTCAACACATAGCATGAGGACAAACTTCCTTGAGGTGACCTTGTCTTGGGTTGATAGGCAAACTTGTTTTTGGCCACCCAAATTGAATCCTTGGGTTTCTGAGAAACCTGCTTTTGCTGGGACATCCTCTTGGCATGGACTTTGACTTTAGCTTGATCAGGTGAAGCACTGGTAGCCTTCCCTTTATTGGGGCGCGACACTGCCGGCCTTAGGTCCGGCACTGCCGGCCTATGGTCCAGCAGAGCTGCTGTCTGTGCAGGCTTATCTGCACCAATGCTTCCCTTCTTCTCAAACTTGATACACTCAATGTCTTTGACCATTTTTCTACCATTGGTTTTACCTCCTTGAGTGTGACCAAGCCCATCTTTAATTGATGGATGCCTTCCATCTTTGTATTGGATTTTCTTGGGCTCAACCTTGTCTTTGTCATTCTTCTTTGAAACTGAGATGACATTGTTGAGCCTTACTATTTCTTTCTTCATGGCCTCCATCTTGGCAAGGTTAGTGGGATAATCATTCAAATCAATATTATAACATTTTCCACAACCTTGGCTAGTAGATGGAGAAGAGGCATCATTTGCCTTAGTGAGTTGTGAGTTGCTCTCCCAAAGAAGGTTGTATTGTCCCTCAAGCTCTTGATGCTTTTCACTTAAGCCACAATGATTTTGCTTGAGTTCACTATACTCCTTCTTAGTGAGAGCATGAGCTTCTTTTTTCCTTGGCCAAAGCCTTGGTCAAAGAGCTCACCTCACTCCTTTCTATTGTAAGGGCTTCCTCACTAGCAATGTAGAGATCCTCTTGTTTAATAAGAGTCTTTTTTCTAGATGTTAGCTCTTCCTTGGTTGCCTCTAATTCATCCATTAGATTAGTAATAAAGATTTTGGTCTTGACATCCATATTTTTAGTTATTTCATTGATTTCTTCATCACTAGATTCATCATCACTAGAGCAATCACTAGAATCACTACTAGAGATGTCTTTGGGGGGAGGAGTTATGAGTTTCGGTTTTGATTTTACCTTCTCACCCTTTGCCATAAGACAAATGTGAGGGGAGCCTTCATTATCATCAGACATGTTGTTGAAGAGTCTTGATGAAGTAGATGGCTTGTGAATTGCAATTTTTGCCATATCCTCATCCTCACTTGTGGTCTCCTCCGATGAGTCCCACTCATGCCCAATGTGTGCTTCACTCATAAATCTCTTGCTCTTCTTGTGGTCACCCTTGTCTTCCCTCTTGCCTTTGCCAATTTTGTTGTCTTTCTCCTTATTTGGGCAATCGGCAATGAAGTATTCGGTGCTACCACACTTGTAACGAGTCCTTGACTTCTTGTTGGGGAACCTTCTCTTCATGAGCTTGTACCCATTCTTCTTTAGTCCCTTGTTGAATCTTCTTATGAATAGAGCCATGTCATCAATGTTTTCGGCTTGCTCATCTTCACTTTCACCATCACTTGACGTTGAAGCTTCGGGTTGATGCTTGATGGCCTTGGTAGCTTGAGCTTTGCTTGAAGTAGCTTGCTTGCTGTTTTTGGAACAGCTAGGGACTGATTTCCTTGTGCTCTTGTTTGCCTTAAGAGCCACATCCTTGATCTTCATGCCCTCCAACCTTGCTTGCATCTCTCTAAGATTCTTCCTTTCTTGTGCCTCTTCTCTTTGTAGATCAAAAGTGATGATCCTTCCAAACACATCACTTGGTGTGAAGTACTCGAACTTCTTCTTGTCTCTAATCAATGTCACCACGGTTTCATTTCTTAGGGAGTAGGCTTCAAGCATGATTTTGACAACCTTGTGGTCATTGACTTCTTCTCCACCAAGACCTCTAATCTTGCCAACAATGATCATCAATCTATCAAACATTTCTTGTGGCCCTTCACCTTCATTGATCATGAACCGGTTGAGCTTGGCCATCAATAGGTCGATCTTGGATTGCCTCACTTTGCTCACACCTTCATGTACAAGGTGCAAGGTATCTCATATTTCCTTGGCAACTTTCAAGCCCATCACCTTGTTGTACTCATCACCATCCAATGCACTTAGCAACACACTAGTTGCTTGTGCATTGAGTTGTATGCAACGGAGCTCGGTGGTGGTGGGGCTTGTGGGATCAACCGGAGGATTACATCCTTTGTGAACAATCTCCCAAGCATCGGGGTGAAGACCTACAAGATAAGCTTTCATCAAGTGTTTCCACTTAGCAAAGTTGGTCCCATCGAAATAAGGCAACTTGCCGGCGGGAACATGAAATAAAGGTTTATGCTCATTCTTAGAAATGGATGAATAATCAAAGGATATGGCGGAGTATTTTTTGCTGCCATCATCCTTCTTCTTCTTCTCATCCTTCTTCACAATCTTGGAGGCATGGTATGATTCATCATCATCTCCGTCGGAGCTACTTGATTCAATCTCCACTTGAGAGGCTTGTGCTTTGCTCTTCATTAGCTCCTCCTCCTTCGCCTTGAGCTCCTTCTTGAGTGCTCTTACTTCTCTTCTATGAAGCTTCTCGGCAAGCTTCAAGCTTTTGGCTTCATTGATAGCTTTTTCTTCTTTTTGCAATTTCTTGCCTTCTCTTCTCAATCTTCTAGCTTCTTTTCTTCTTGCAATCTCTCTATCGGATATACCAGCAGTGGTCTGGTACTTGTTCGTGTCAGCGCTCTCATCGCTGCTTGAGGTCTCATGCAAGTCCACCTTTTTGGGATCAACCACCACAACATTTCCCTCTTCGGCCATTACCTCACACGGTTAAGTGCTTCTTGAGATAACCTTGCTCTGATACCACTTGTAAGGACCTGATTAGCCTAGAGGGGGGGGTGAATAGGCATGTTTAAAATCACTTAGCAACTTGCTGTCAGCAACAGTCCAGCACTGCTGGCCTAAGAAGAGCAGTGCTGGTCACCAGAACAGATATCAACACAATTCAAAAAGTAAAGACTGAATGTAAATTGTGTTTGAATAGAAACCTTCCTAGAGGTACAAGGGACCTCTAGCACCACTTGAAAGTGGTAGCAACACACCCACGAAGTAGATCAGGTCCAAACCCTAGAAATCACCTTGCACACAAGATATATCAAAGTAAAGTAACAAGCACACGGTGACACAAGATTTGACCCGTGGTTCAACTCGCCACAAAGGCTTGTCTACGTCCACGTTGTTGAGGTGCGCCACACTAGGCTCAAGCTTACCATAAAGGCTAGCTCTTTCCTCGGTCTCAAGTCAAGAGAATGAACTCTTGAGATGAGGGGCAATGTATTAGCAAATTTATGGTGTTACAAACCTCCCTTGGCTGCCACACAAGTTGGCAAGCTCAAGAGCGACGCCTAGCCGGCTAGGAGCAAAGCTCCATGAGTAACAAACTCAAACTGCCGGCCACCACGCGAACCAAATGGTTGAAAGAGTTGAAGATCCGAGGGAGAAGCTTCTTCTCAAGCTTGGAGGCTCAATCTCTCAAAAGGATGATCGGAAATCAATGGAGGAGAGTGGATGAGCACCAAGGGGGAATGGAGAGCAAGAAGAGAGCTCCTCTTTCTGTTTTCTGCGAAGTGTGAAAGTGAGAATGACAGAACTAGCCGTTGGGGAGAGTGAGGAGGTGTTTAAATACCCCTCACTGCCAACAGGCTGAACAAGTGGCGGCAGTGCCGGCCTGTAGCTCGACACTGTCGTCCTGCCCGGCACTGCCGGCCTGGAGGCTAGCACTGTCGGCTTAGGCAGAACAACAAGGTATAGATCTTCAAGTAGCTGGCTGATTTGCTCACTATGTATGTGGAGGTGTGATGTATTTGGATACATATTGCATTTGATTCACTTGTTGGTATGCGTGTTGAATCCCTCTTAATAGTACGGCATACCTAACTCAATTTTAAAGTATAAAAGAATTTAAACTTCTTTGAGCTTGTTGTCATGCACTTTTGTAATTGGAGGGATCCGCTAACCTGTTCATCAACCTCCTTAAGTTTAGCCTGCTTATGATACTTGTAAAGTCTCATTAGTTCTTTAATTGCGTTGTCATGTCACCAAAACCCACTTAATACTTGATTGCACTTTCAGTCTAGTATGCTCCTCACCACTGGCTCTTTGGTTGGCTTTTGTGAAAAAATCTTTTACATGTTTGGATTTTACATCATAGACAAGGCAGCTGTTGTAGATGTCATAGATGAAGATATAAATAATAAGTTATTCTTATGTTTTTAAATACATAATTTTTTGTTATGTATCTAAATAGGTGATATGTCAGAACGCTAAAATAACTTAAATTTGAAAAAAATGATGTATGTTTTAGGGCAGGAAACCAGAAAAATTAAAATTTAGATTTTGAATTGCATCATTTGCACTGACCGAAGTAACGAGACGAGTGTGAAAAAATTGGTCCATCTCAACACTTCCCGGGACATTAATTTGTGTTTACGGAAATATAAAAATCATCAGCCGTAGATCTTGAGCCGTCATGCCGATCCAACGGCCTGACACCTGCCCGCCGAATCTCACCAGTCCACCGTTTCCCTTCGCCGGACAAGTTGAGCCCAACCCTAAGCAGCACCCCGCGCTAAACCCATCACCGCCACCATGCGAAGCATCGGCGCCGCCGCCGCCGCCGCCGCCAGGCGGCACACTCCACTCCCGTACTCCTGCGCCCCGGCCTTCTCCTCCTCCTCTGGAAGCGGCGGCGGCGATGGCGGTTTTGGGCACGGGCGCGGTCGCGGTCGCGGCTTGCCGACCTCTGGGCAGCCGCGCGCTCCCGGGAGGCCCATTTCCGACGACGATGGCGCGGATCCCTTCTCCGCCATAGCATCCGTCGGCCGCGGCCGCGGCAGCGGGGAGCCTGCGGCTCCCTCATCCCCCAGCGTCCCGTCCTTCGCCGTGTTCTCTGGCGTCGGTCGCGGCCGCGGATCCCCACTGCCCCCGCCGCCTGCCCCCGACGATGACCCCAAGCTGCCGACCTTCACCAAGCGCTTCGACAACGCTCCTCAGCGCCCCGATCCGGAGCCACCGAGTCTCGATGCCTCCTCCTCCGCGCCGCCGCCGCCGCTGCCCCGCACGCTCCCATTCTCCGGCGCCGGCCGCGGGGCCCCCCGGACGCATCAGCCTGCGCCTGATAAGCCTCCGGAAGAGAACCGGTTCATCCGGCGCCGCGAGGCGGCGAAACAGGCTGCCGCCGAGCCGGCGAAACAGGCTCCCGCCACGAAGCAACCGAAGTTGTCGTCACAGGAAGCCGCGAAACGAGCGGTTGAAATCCTGGGCGGCGGGGACCGTAGCAGCGAAGATGGCGGAGGGCGTGGTGGCAGGGGTCGCGGCTCCCGTGGCCGTGGCCCGGGCCGCGGCCGATTCAGGGGGCGCGGGCGCGACGACCGCAGGTCTGTTGATGTGGAAGACGACGAGCAGGCGATCTACTTGGGGGACAATGCTGATGGCGATAAGCTAGAGCAGCGGCTCGGCAAGGACAAGATGCAGATTCTGGAGCAAGCGTTCATGGAGGCAGCAGATAATGCGCTGCCAGATCCAATGGA
>CM039124.1:58341199-58362917 GCA_022036555.1 Microstegium vimineum
TCTGGATGTCATCAGCCACTAACCCTCATTTATCTCCCCACTAGCTATTTCATTTTGAAATAGAAAAAAAACCATAGCACCTAAACCAAGTATCATAATTAAAATCCAATTGCACCATGGTGTTCCTCGCAAAAAACTCTTCAAAACAAGACCCCACATGGATATATTTCGATAAGATATATTTCGATAACTCTCCCGTGCGCCTCCAGAGCCGAAAGCAGTGTTTCTGAACAAAAATGTGGTAAAAGTACATATCACATGGATTTTCTAAGATCCTCCAAAACGCCTCAAGAAACCATACACAAAACTACTAGAACTCTTGGGAGTGGAGGTGCCCCTCGGGTATATTATGGGAAGAGGGTTCGTTTGAGTGAAACGTCGGGGTGAAATGCTTCAAAACCACTAAGGTTTACGATGACTCTCTAACTAGGCTCCACCGAAAAAGTCGGTCACTCTCCCGGCCGCCATAGTTGGTCCGTGGCCCGCCATGACTTTGGAATACCCAAAATCAGTGTTTCTGAGAAAAATGTGGCAATACTGCATATCACATGGATTTTCTAAGGTCCTTTAAAATGCCTAAATGATCCATACACAGAACTTTTAGAAATCCTGGTAGGGGAGATGCCCCTCCAGTATATTAGGAGGAGAGGGTTCGGTTGAGTGAGACCTCGGGTGAAATGCTTCGAAACCACTAAGATTTACGATGACCCTCTAACGAGGCTACACCGAAGATCGGTCACTCCCCCAGCCGCCATGATTAGCCCGTGGCCCGCTGTGGCTATGGGATACCTGCAGCAAGGCGCGGGGTATCCACCTAGTATAATATACTTGTATATACATATATTTGCGTCCATTAGTCATGCAGTTTATTTAGGAACAGATTTTCTAGTGCCTTGTTTCTGTCTGCCAATCTGACACGGGACAAAAAAAATTTCAGGAAAAATGGGTGAAGAACCTGTATATTTCCTCGGTCTGCTACGGGCGAACTGTGTGCTGACGTGTATGCTGAAGCTTCCAAGATGCACAGATAGGTTCCAAGTGCAGACAGCTGTCACTATTGGCCTCCTGCAATATTCCTACTCTGATTGTAAAGCATGACCTTGTCCATAGTTAGGGTCATGTTTGTGTTAGTATGTACGTGTACATGCGTTTTCTCGATACCACTGGTAGTATATCTGTGCCCTGGCGATATATGATTCATTCAGGTTGTATGTGCCCTTCCTTCGTTTCAGTCGACAATTTGTCACAAGTTGTCAATTGTCGCGCGCAAGCTCTTGTAGCTTTTGACGACGTTGCTGTAATAATGGGTTACATAGAGTTTTTTCATAACTCACACCTAAACCAAACAGACTCATAGATTCTACCTCTATTACTAATTGTAACTATCTTTAAGTTCAGTAAAGGGGGTAAAACCCCTCCTGTTTCATCAAAGAAAAAAGAAAGAAAGAAGCTATGCAGCTCATTCCAGAATTATTCGAGGCGGGAAGCGAAACCCAGCGGTGAGGTCATCCAGCACCTCAGCTCGCTCACACTCGTGCCACTCCCGGCGCCGTGGGACAATCTGCAGCGCCCCCAGCTCCTGCTCATCGTCCCTGACGTTGCCGTCGAGCAGGCGCACGTGCCTCAGCAACGGTGACCTCTTCATGATCAGCCTGACAAAGCCTGTTTGCCACCCAAATCCTTGGAAGCCTGCCACAACGAGCTCCTTCAGGCGACGGTTCTGATGTTGCTGCGCATCGGCGTCCAGACTGTCACAGAGATCACCTGAGCTTTGCTGCTCCGAGTTGTTATCAATCTGTCAAGTTTCAGAACAGTTGGGTTTACAGTTAGTATTTCCAACATCCATGCGCACATGATTTTAGTATAAGTTTGGTCGAGAAAAAAAACGTACATGAACATGGAACGATTCCAAGGCTGGTGCTGCAGCACCCAGCAGTAGGAGAATCCATAGTACGTCCCAGTTTAGTGGCACATTTGCAATGAACAGCTTTTTGAGCTCACCACCAAGAACAACAAAAGGTTCGATCCACATCTGCATGTATACATACATAAATACACAACGGTTTTTACATGACACAGCAATGTCAATACACAATTACTACTTAAGTATGTACAAGAGACAAGAGATGATTACTCACCCGGGGCCCTTTGAACTGCAGAACAAGGGAATCTAGCGGTGGGATCCTTTTGAAGAATTTGCTCGGTGGATATGTCCTGCTGGTACCAGATTCATCGTCGATATCGTTATCTTCGGTTTGTAAGTAGTCCAAGTTCACCTGATAACTTGGTCGGACGACCACGGCAAACGAAAATCTCAAGACAAGGCAGAGACATGAGATATATTTTCCCAAAGCAGCACCCATCCACTTGCAGACTCTTTATCTTGGACGCCGGCACAAAGAAACGTAGAGCAGCTTGACAAACACGGGAAGATGTGATTCTGAAATCCCTTAGCTCTATGCAGTTTCTAAGAATATCACTGATGATTCCCATATATGAGCCTGCACCCAATGTGAGTTTGGTGAGCCTCTGTACTGTCAGGCAGTTCCATGCACAAGGAGGATGGCAGTTGGATAGCACAAGCCGCTCCAGACGAACGTTCTGGTAGTATCGATCCAGCTGCTTGAGGTCATAGCATCCGCAATAGCCATCAATAATAAGCTCAAACTCCTCAAAGCCCCACTTGACAATGGCAGCAGTGACCCATTCATCAATGTTTCCATGCCGACGTCCCAGCATCTGTAGCCTCAGCTTGTGGACAGGTCGGCTGCTTGACATAGCGCCTCGTGGCCCGGCGCTCGTAGCGTTCCATGATGGCATCAAGAGGCCTGATCTTGGCAATCCAATGCTCATGCCGAGCTTTGATGGCATAGATGTCAGTCAGCTTCCATGTTGAGGCGTTTCAGGCGGTGGTAGCGTGGTGAGAGGATGTCATAGACATCAAGGTTATAGGACGTTGGCAAACACCGAGGAAGATCACGCCATCGCTTCGAAAGGATGGTGGTTGTTAAAAAAAGCATACTGTAGATAACCAGAAGCTTTTGAATGGAAATAGTCTCGTTCTCATTTCTGTAGTATTCATAGTGCGCCACATAGGATTTAGCAGTCCTTGACAGATTCTTAGCTTGATCTGAATTGTCACATTCCATTTTATACCATGGTAGCCAGTTCAGAAATTAAGTTGTTCCAATAACCTGATCCCAAGTTCAGATAATTCATTTATTCTGCATGTTAGCCAATATAGTTTAGATCTTGGAGCTAAATTTTTGTTATCTATTTTGTCCTCTCTTGGTTATATGCCACTGCTGTAATGCCCATGATTTGCTCTCTAATTACATAATCAGTTTTCTTGTGGTTACTGAATATCCAACAAACTTGTAGTATATACATCTTTTCCAAGCCATGACACTGTGCATTCAATTTATAATGTTTTACTTATGATAGCTACTGTAGTTTTTTATCCATGCATTTGCCAATCTTTATATTATTTTTTTTGACTGTTAACGGGGGGAGGCCTTCCCCACCTGAATAGTATTGATTAATATCAACAGCCTCATTTTTAGGGAACGGCTAAAAACGAGGCAAAAACCCTTATTCGGTTAATTTTGGAAAACCGAACTAAAACCAATACAACTCTGGTACAAGGACGAAAGGAGACACGACCATAGATACATAAAAGAGAAGAAATTAAACCACCAAGACACAAGAACTCTTCAACGATGCCTCCAAGGAGGTGAACGACGCCGTAACGTAATCATCGTTGGCCCAGGAGCGAGAGGTGACTCCGTAGGACCTTGACATGGCTTTCGCCCGAGCCTTGTGCTGAGGAGTTGAGTAAACCAAACCAGGAGCAACCAACCATGGATGTAGTCGGCTGCCGCCACACCACGCGGAGCCGTTCTGGACTCGCTCGCGACAGTGGGAGGCGCGCACCGACACAACGATCACGCCTGGATGGAGGGGGGTTTGTCGGCCGCCGCCACACCACGCGGAGCCGTTCCCGGACTCGCCTGCGATGGAAGGAGGCACGCACCGACAAGTGTGTGTCGGTCGTCGCCACACCACACGGAGCCGTTCCCGGACTTGCCCGTGACGGTGGGAGGAGCGCACCGACACAACGATCACGCCTAGATGGAGGGGGGTTTGCCGGCCACCTAAAGAATCATGGCCCTATTGGTTTCGGTGATTAACGACAAGTAAAAGATTATTATGGCTAATGTGTGTTTTGCAGAGGCTATGCGTAGCTTAGCCATAGTGATCAACATGAATAGGCATCAATGATTATCACTTAGCCCCCAAGATGGATATCGTTTCGGATTTCAAAGACGACATGATGAAGACCCTAGAGTGATAGACTAAGTGTCATAAGGTGATGAAGGGCACTTAGAATTAGATAGGGCTTTATTTGATCTTTGACTGTACTATCAAGGGGGGTTTAGACTAGTAGCTTGACTTAGGAGAGCTTCATGACTTAGGTGTGGTGCACACTTGACATCCTTAGCTCTAAGCAAGCCTATGGTGACCGTAAGATAGCCTAGAACAACTTTCATATTCATCGCGATGAAAACTGAAGTTGAGAGAGCCAGTTTCTGGGCGTCGGACGCTAAGGCCAGTAGCGCCGGACGCTGTCTAGCGCGTCGGACGCTGGCGCCGGCGTCCGTCGAGCCAGCAGAGAGCTCCAGAGAAGGCCAGTTTGCGACGGATGCGTCTGTCGCATGGGCGTCGGACGCCGTGGAGCGTCCGGGAATATTTTCCCAGAAACTCGAGAGCAGCGAGTTGGCGCCGGACGCTGAGGCGCAGCGTCCGTCGCCAAGCGTCGGAGCGTCCGGCTCCTGCTGACGTACACAGTAACTAGCCGTTGGGGCAAGCGACGGAGCGTCCGTCGCCTAGCGACGGAGTGTCCGTCGCCAACTTAAAAACAATCTCTTTTCCAGCCCAAGGCAGTTTTGTGTGAGGGCTATTTATAGCTCCTCCCTTTCTCTCCCACCTTGCCTTTGCTCATTTGAGTTGCTGAGTTCTTTGAGAAGGTTAGGAAGAGAGCAAGAGCCCTAGAGAGAGAGAGAGTGATTTGCAAATCCATCCATCTTTCTCTCCTCTAGTTCATCCAAGAGTTCAAGTGTGCATCCACTCTAGTTGTGAAGCTTGAGTGAGTCAAGTGAAGATCAAGGCTTGTTACTCTTGATGATCGACATCACCTAGATGGTCCGGTGGTGCTTGGGAGGAAGGTGATCGCCAGAGGATTGTCGGCGGCCCTTCTCCATCGACTTGTGATCGGTTGTGGGCGGTTCACCGAGCCGGAGCGGCGAAGAACCAGCCCGTAGAGAGCACTCATCCCTTGCGCGGGATTGAGGGGGAGCAATACCTTGCGAGGTGTTCCAACGAGGACTAAGGGGGAGTGTCGACTCCTCGATACCTCGGCAAAACGTCGCCGTGTCAAGAATCTCTTTCCCTAGCTCTTTCATACCGCATTACATTCCGCACTTGTTCTTCAATTCATACTAGAATTGTGTAGGGTGTTTTCGCTTTCCTTGGCTTGCTACCACTTTCATAGTCTAAGGCACACGAATCGTTAGGCACGGGGTGATTGACACTTGATAGGATTTCATTTTTGCTTTAGAAATTTGAAATAAGTCCAATTCACCCTCCCTCTTGGGCATCTTGATCCTTTCAATTGGTATCAGAGCCTTGTTGCTCTAAATTAGGCTTCACCGCCTAGAGCAAGATGTCCCATGGGGATGGACCGCCACCCATGTTTGATGGGGATGATTTTCCTTATTGGAAAGTGTGGATGGAGGCCTACCTTGAGGCTGTGGATGTTGGCGTTCACAAAGCCGCCACCATAGGCGGATCGGTGTTCGCCGAGGATCCCTTCTTTGAGAAGAACAATGCTAAGGCAAAGAACATTCTTTTCCGTGGCATTTGCAAGGATGTGTTCAACCGTGTGTGGAATTGCAAAACCGCGCATGATGTTTGGACAAACGTTTGTGCACTACACGAAGGGACCAAGTGTGAGCGTGAGGAGCGCTACCACTTGGTCATGGCTAAGTTGAATTCCTTTACCATGCTCTCAAATGAAAATGCTAATGAGATGTATTCACGTCTTAACATTCTTGTAGAGGAATTGAATGACCTTGGGCTCACCCAAATATCTCCGTCGGATGTGGTGCGCAAGATTCTTTATGTCTTGCCAATCGACAAGTATAGCCACATCGTCACCGTGCTTTACCAAGGAGATCTCTCAACATCTACACCGACACAAGTGTTGGGCAAGATCAATGCTCATGAGATGTACATGAAGATCGGTGATGGCGGCTCTTCATCCTCCTCCAAGAAGAAAGACAAAGAGAAGGAGGAGGAGAAAGACTTGGCCCTCAAAGCTTCCACCAAAGAGAAGTGCAAAATCCAATTGGTGGTTGAGGACTCAAGTGATGAAGATGATGAAGACAACATCGCTCTCATGGTGAAGAAGACCACCAAGATGTTGAAGAAGCTAAACAAGAATGGAGTCAAATTTGACTCAAAGAAGAAGAAATTCTTCACAAGCTCATCAAGGAAGCCAATCTCCCAAATGAAGTGCTACAATTGTGGCATTCTTGGTCATCTAACTCATACATGCACCGAAGAAAAGAAAGACAAGTTCAAGAACAAGAAGTTCAAGAACTACAAGAACAAGAAGGGTGCACAAGATGATTCAAGTGAATATGACAAGAAGGAAGATAAGCCCTACAAGAAGAAGAAGGATGGCAAGGCTTATATTGTTGGTGATTGGCTCACCGACATTGAGGACTTAAGTGACTCCTCCGATGATGAGAGTGAAGAAGAGAAGGTGGCCGCATTGGTGATTGGTTCTTCTACTCCACCGTCACCTCCTCCTTCATCACCGGGGCCATCCTCTACACACCTATGCCTCATGGCTAAAGGTGACAAGAAGGTACAAAAAGAGGATGATGGTGATGTTTCCTCTAGTGATGAGAGTGATGATGAAGAAGCACCTTCCTATGATGAACTAATTAAAATTTGCAACAAATACTCGGACATCATAAGGAAGTACAAAGCTAAAAATGACAAACTTCTTGTGATACAAGAAAACTTGCATGCTAAGCTTGATGCCTTGTCTAGTGCTAATGATGTTTTGAAGCTTGAGACTAACACTCTCACATCTAGCACTAGGGAGCTCAAAGCCTCTCTTAAGCAAGCTAATGAGAAACATGATAAGCTTGAGAGGTCAACACAAGAGCTCCAAATAAGGTATAACTTGCTAAAAGATGACTACAACCAAGTGAAAAATGAACATGGCACACTTGTGGTAGCTAATGAATTGCTTACACATGATCTTGCTACACATGTTGCTATTAACCCGGTTTGTTTAAATGTGATAGTGCTACTTCTTGTGAGGACTTGCTTGATGAAGTTGCTAGTGAGCAAAAAGCTAAGTGCAAGGGCAAGAAGATAGTTGAAGCCGACAAGTATGATGACTATGTGAAAATGAGGGAAGAGAACTCAAAGCTCAAGGAAGAGCTAATCAACCTCAAGGCAAACAAGCCCTTCACTATCAAGTCGGCCAAGAAAGATGACAAGGATGCCTCTACCTTGATCAACACACTTAGAGAAGAAAATGCAAAGCTCAAGAATAAGAAGATCAAGCTAGCAAGTGGTTTGGAGAAGTTAACCAAGGGCCACAACCTCCAAAGTGAGCTATTGATGAACACCGTGATGAAGAATGACAAGATGGGCATTGGGTTCAAGGAGAACCAAGTGATGAAGGCCAAGGTCAAGATTGAAGCAAAGAATTACTACAAGAACAAGTACAATGGCTACAATCAAGACAAGCCAAAGCCCAAACCTAGAAAATGCTTTGGATGTGGACAAGTTGGTCACCTTGAGTTCCAATACAAGACGCCACCTCCCAAGACCTTGCCCAAGCACACAAGGCCATTTGCTCATGATGCACACTTTGTCATCAACAAGGACTCTAAGGGTAGACCACTTGTGGTGTTTCTTGGTCCACCCATGAAGAACAATCCTAAATTGTTGTGGGTTGCTAAGGAGTTGGTTGACAAGGCTATGGGTCCCCGCAATGTGTGGGTTCCCAAACAACAAGCTTAACTCCAAGTTGCTTGTATGTAGCTGAACTACAAGACCAGTGGTAGCCATTGGGTAATTGATAGTGGTTGCACTCAACATATGACCGGCGACCCTCGGATGTTCACCACACTTGATGAGAATTGTGAAAATGAAGACAAGATTATATTTGGGGACAATTCAAAGGGAAAAGTTCAAGGACTTGGCAAAGTGGCAATCTCCAATGATCAATCAATCTCAAATGTCTTGTTAGTGCAATCTTTGAGCTTCGACTTGCTATCGGTTGGTCAACTTTGTGATCTCGGGTTCCAATGTCTCTTCACTCCAAATGAGATAGTTGTGACCAAGATTGAAGATTCATCATTGATATTCAAGGGGTTTCGGCACAATAATCTCTATCTAGTGGATGTCACCTCAAATGAAGCTAGCTTGCAAACATGTCTATTCTCCTAGAGTTCTTTGGGTTGGCTATGGCATAGAAGACTTGCACATGTGAGAATGTCAACTTTGAAGAAACTTGTCAAGAAGGAATTGGTTAGAGGAGTTAAGGATGTGGTGTTTGAGAAGGACAAACTTTGTAGTGCATGTCAAGCCGGCAAGCAAGTGACAAACACTCATCCAACCAAAGTTTTCATGTCAACCTCAAGAGTTCTAGAGCTACTCCACATGGATCTATTTGGACCTACCACTTATGTTAGCCTTGGAGGAAATCTCTTTTGCTTGGTGGTGGTTGATGACTACTTTAGATACACTTGGGTGTTCTTTCTTCAAGACAAGAGTGATACACAAGGCATATTCAAGAAGTTTGCAACTAGAGCCCAAAATGAATTTGATGTGAAGATCAAGAAGATTAGAAGTGACAATGGGACCGAGTTTGTGAATACCAAGATTGAAGACTATTGTGATAAAGTTGGCATCAAGCATGAAGTGTCCGCCATATATACTTCACAACAAAATGGTGTAGTTGAGAGGAAGAACCGGACTCTAATCACTCTTGCTAGATCCATGCTTGATGAGTACAACACCCCGAGAAGTTTTGGGCCGAAGCAATCAACACCGCATGCTATGCGGCCAACCGGCTATTTGTCCAAAGGCTTCTCAAGAAGACCCCCTATGAGCTTGTGAATGGGAAGAAACCGGATATTTCATTCTTCTGGGTGTTTGGATGCAAAGTCTACATCTACAAGAAGCGCCAACACTTGGGGAAGTTTCAAAGGCGTTGGGACATTGGTTTCCTTGTTGGTTATTCGCTTAAATCCAAGGCATACCATGTATTTAACAAAGCCACCGGCTTAGTTGAAGAAACATATGACTTGGAGTTTGATGAAACTAATGGCTCTCAAGGAGCACTTGAGAATCTTGATGATGTATGTGATGAACCCTTGAGGGAGGCTATGAAGAACATGCCCGTTGGTTCTATCAACCCACAAGAGGTGGAAGAGGGAGAAGATGGTGAAAATCAAGAGCCTTCTCCACCTCGCACGTCTCAAGTTGAGGAAGATCAAGTGAGGGAAGCACATGAAGATACATTCATCCCTCAAGATCAAGCCAAGGAGGAAACTCAAAATGTTGAAGCACCACATCACCCTCCTCAAGAGACTACAATAAGATCTACACCTATTCTTCAAGCTCATCCACAAGAACTCATAATAGGGAGTCCATCAAGGGGGGTAACAACTCGATCTAGATTTGCTTCTTATGTTGAGCATCACTCCTTTGTTTCCTTTGTTGAGCCTACTAGTGTGGAGGAAGCACTTGCGGATCCGGATTGGGTGAATGACATGCATGAAGAGTTGAACAACTTCACCCGGAACGAAGTGTGGACACTAGTGGAGAAACCCAAAGGAGCAAGAATCATTGGCACCAAGTGGGTGTTTCGGAACAAGCAAGATGATCAAGGCGTGGTTGTGAGGAACAAGGCAAGATTGGTGGCAAAGGGGTTCTCCCAAGTTGAAGGCTTGGATTTTGGGGAGACCTTTGCACTGGTTGCAAGATTAGAAGCCATCCGTATCCTTTTGGCGTATGCTTCACATCACAAAATGAAACTCTTTCAAATGGATGTGAAAAGCGCCTTCTTAAATGGTCTTATTAATGAACTTGTCTTTGTCTCACAACCTCCCGGGTTTGAAGACCCAAATTGTCCTAATCATGTGTATAGGTTGTCCAAGGCACTCTACGGATTAAAGCAAGCTCCAAGAGCTTGGTATGAGAGGCTAAGGGACTTTCTACTCAAGAAGGGCTTCAAGATCGGGAAAGTGGATACCACACTATTCACCAAGGTGCTAGATGGAGAGATCTTTGTTTGCCAAGTATATGTTGATGACATTATATTTGGGTCAACAAACCAAGATCATTGCAAGGAATTTGGTGCATTGATGTCCAAGGAGTTCGAGATGTCGATGATTGGCGAGCTAACCTTCTTCCTTGGCTTCCAAGTGAAGCAATTGAGGGAGGGCACATTCATATCTCAAGAGAAGTACACTAATGATGTGCTCAAGAAATTCAAGATGGAGGATTGCAAGCCAATCAAGACCCTAATGCCTACTAATGGACATCTCGATCTCGATGAGGGAGGTAAACCGATTGACCAAACTCTTTATCGTTCTATGATCGGTAGTTTACTTTACCTTACTGCATCTAGGCCAGATATCATGTTTAGTGTGTGTATGTGTGCTAAGTTTCAAGCAAACCCTAAGGAGTCGCATCTATGTGCGGTTAAAAGAATCCTTAGGTACATAAGGCACACCCCTAGCATTGGCCTTTGGTATCCCAAAGGAGCTCCCTTCCATCTTGTGGGCTATTCCGATTCGGATTATGCCGGGTGTAAGGTTGATAGGAAGAGTACCTCCGGAGGGTGCCATATGCTAGGAAGATCACTTGTTTCTTGGTCCTCTAAGAAGCAAAATAGTGTGGCATTGTCTACCGCTGAGGCGGAATACATTGCCGTGGGAGCTTGTTGTGCACAAATCTTATACATGACCCAAACACTCCTTGATTACGGCGTTAACCTTAAAAATGTTCCACTCTTGTGTGATAATGAAACCGTCGTAAAGCTTGCAAACAACCTGGTTCAACACTCTCGCACCAAGCACATAGATATTCGCCATCACTTTCTTAGAGATCATGTTGCCAAGAAGGATATCACACTAGTTGGAGTTAGAAGCGAAGAGTAATTGGCGGATATCTTCACAAAACCACTCGATGAGTCAACCTTTTGTAGGTTGCGAAGCGAGTTAAATGTGCTTGATCACTCTAACTTCACTAAAAGATGATCTTGTGTGAACCAACCTTTGCATTCATGTGTAATATAACATGTTTAGTTTAGTTATGCACATAGGCTTGGCTAACGCGGTTAAGATAACCACCCTCAAAGCGTGTGACAAAGCTTAACCGCGGTTTAAACTTGCAAGCAACCTAGATTCAAATTCTACAATGCATTGCATGTGCATGTGTGTTGTTTGCCGTTTCTTTTCGGTTAGGTTTGAGAATCCCTTGTGTTCGTCCACTTAGGGGGAGGATTCCAAGCTCAAG
The DNA here is from genome assembly GCA_022036555.1 of Microstegium vimineum. Classification (NCBI taxonomy): domain Eukaryota; kingdom Viridiplantae; phylum Streptophyta; class Magnoliopsida; order Poales; family Poaceae; genus Microstegium; species Microstegium vimineum. Next base: position 58,352,813 of record CM039124.1, read on the forward strand.
TCACTTCTATACCCCTCTTGTGGCCATATGATGTCTCCTTGCAAGTTTCCATTCAATTATTTTGAGCTAAAACTAAATCTAAGCCTATGGCAAACTACTTGCAAATGAGAGTTTGAGAGATGGTTCTCATATCAAGTCCAATCAGGTGTTATTTGGTTCTTATTGGGATTTGGACTTAGTTGGGAGAAAGACGCAAAAATCTGTTTTGAAAAACTCTATTTGAAAAGGCGACGGACGCTGCCGACGGACGCTCGGCCTCCCATGACTCAGCGTCTGTCGCGATCGTCCGGAGATTAAAGTCGCTCGCCTAAGGGGCGTCGAACGCTCCCTAGCGTCCGTCGCAGAGGCGTCAGACGCGTCTGGCGTGTCCTGGAGCTCTCTGGTCCTCTCTGTTCGTGTGTCAGACGCTCTTCAGCATCCGTCGCCTTGGCGTCAGACGCGTCTGTCGCCAGAGGGAGCTCTCTGTTCCTTTCTGTTAGCGCGCCGGACGCTGTGACCTAGCGTCCTTCACCCCTGACGGAGCGTCCGTCGCGAACTAACCGAGCGCATATGATTTCGAAAACGCTCTTCTCCCTTGGTCAGTTACCCAAATCGATCCGTACACCTCCCGTTTCTCTAGCGCCGCTGAAAGCCCAAGTTTGGTTTTGGTTAATTGATGACACCTATGGACTAACCCTATTGTTAAGTGAATGATCAAGATAGGATGAACCAAATTGACAAGTGGAGCTAGATGAAGGATCATGATAGATCAAGTGCTCCATGACTAAGGAAAAGAAGAAAGAGAAAAACAAAAATGGGCTCAAGGCAAAGGTATATCATAGGGCCATTTTTGGTTTAGTGATCAAGACACTATAGAGAGTGTGATCACATTTAGGATAGATAGCCGTACTATCAAGAAGGGAAAACTCGTGTCGATTGCGGTTATCATGTGCCACTAGGTCATTTGCATTGCATATCTAAAATGAACCTAAGTGACTAAAATTGTGAATCAAATCCAAGATAATTCAATGAAAAGGCTAACACAGGAGAACAAGTGATGGATCACAAGGTGTTAGCACATGGAAGCTTGGAGAAGAAGAAGCAACTCGTTTGGACAAAGAGAAGCGGTCCGGACGCAGGGTCCGGACGCAAGGGATGCTCGGTCCGGACTAACGCATATGCGTCCGGTGGCATACCCTTGCCCTCGGCCTCTCTGGACAGGAGGTCCGGACGCTGAAGATGGTCCGGACGCGAGGCTCCGGACGCAGAGTTCGGAGTTCTGCGCTCTCGGGACTCCTTTGTTGGAATTATCCGGACGCTGATTTAAGTCCGGATGGTGGACTCCGGTCAAGAGTCTGGAGACTTGGTGCTCTCTGGACCGTCTCTGAGTTGGGTCCGGACGCAAGAAGAAGCGAGTCCGGACGCTACTGTTTACAACGACTGAAGACGACATGGCGGGCGCTGGTGGAGGCGCCAACGGGCGAATTCAAATGGAGGAGGGTCCGGACGTGCACGTGATGGTCCGGACCCCCCATTCAACTGCGTCCGGAGGCATGCTGACAGAAGCTTGAAATCTCGGCTGGTGATGGGTCCGGACGCCACCTATGGTCCGGACCCCCTATACACACTGCGTACGGACTGACGCAGACAATGGCTATGAAGGGGCAAAACGGCTAGCTGCTTTGTGGAAGCTATTTATATGTCTTGGCAGGCTCCTTGAGACCTCTCTTGCACCTCCCATTCATTCTCACTCTTTGTGCTTGCTTGAGAAGCCCCCAAACTCATCTCTCTTTGCTTGTGTTGCTAATTCATGAGAGTTTGAGTGAACCAAGTGCTTGATCATTGCATTGCATCTTAGTGGCACTTGGTCATCGTCATCGCCGTGGGATTTCTTGTTATTCTTGGTGTTTGCCAACACCTAGACGGCTTGGCGATTGTGGAGAAGCTTCGGCACGTGTTGGTGATTGTTCGTGGCCGGCTTCATTGACTTGTGAGAGGGCTAGTACCCACCTCAGCGGAGCGCCAAAGGGTAACTCTAATGGATTGCTCGTGTCATTGAGTTACACTCATTTGGGTGGATTCTTGTGGTGCCCGGGTAGTGGGCTAGGCTTGTGATTACCTATTAGCCACCGAATCACCACTTGAGTAGTCGACACAACGGGGACTAGCTTGGTGGCAACCAAGTGAACCTCGAGAGAAAAATCATTGTGTTCATCTTGTCTCCCGGCTACTCTTGGTGATCTTATTGTGATTGGTCTTCATATTGACATCCATACATCACAAGGCTTCGGTATAACAATCACCCCTATCTCTTGCATTTACTTTCTTCATATCTTGTTTAGTTAGCTTGCTAGTTAGTTCTATTGTTAGTGTTTTAGTTTACTTGAGCTAAGTGCCTTAGGTTATTGCTATTGTGTGTAGGCACTTAGTTAACTAGAATTGCTTGGATAGGTGGCTTTGCATCCCTAAGTAGAGCTAGAGCAAAAGCTTCGCTTAAGTGTTATTCTAACCTTTGCTCTAGTGATTTGTAGAATTTTTATTAGGCTTGTCGGGTACGAAGGTAAGGGGTACCCTAAACCCTTCGATAAATCAACGCTAAACATAGCAACCATTTTTAAGGCAGGGACCAGCCCACTACTCAGTAAGGCGCGACCCATTGCTCGAGGGCCCCCTCTACACCGGCTACGGCGACAAGCCACGGGCCGGTCCACGGACCGAGGGGGCGAGCGAACGACCCCCCGGCTCCACCTCGATGACGGACGAGGGGTCGAGCGAACGACCCCCGGCTCCACCTCGACGACGGACCGAGGGGGCGAGCGAACGACCCCCCGGCTCCACCTCGATGACGGACGAGGGGTCGAGCGAACAACCCCCGGGATCCACCTCGACGACGGACCGAGGGGACGAGCGAACGACCCCCCGGCCTCTACCTCGATGACGGACAAGGGGTCGAACGATCGACCCCCCGACCTCTGCCCCGACCTCTACCTCGACCAGGGGTCGAGCGAACGACCCCCGGACGAAGGGCTCGATTAACCCAACTGCTCCGGCATGGGTTAAAGTGAACCCACCTAACGACATGGGCGCCCGCGTCCACTGTCAAATCCGCCAACTCCCCGTCAGGTCCCCGATTCCTGTCAACTGTGCCGCCACTGTTGCCACTACGCGAGTACGGACTCCAACAGTACCCCTCGGAAAGTGAACAGTGCGACCCTCGATGGCGATTTCGGGAATGCAGCAGAGTCACGCAGGGCTCGACCCTCCCCCTCGACCGGGGGGCTCGACCCCTCTCTCCAACGACCCCAGTACGGAAGCCGTCCCGTCCGCCCCGTCCTGCTTCAGCCATGGGACTTGTGCCCGCCTGCGGACGCTGCACTACGACGACTTCTACTGCCGCCACGATCGGGGACGCCAGAAGGACGGGAAGGCCATGCCGCCACAGTGCTCAACATCTCTCCGCCAACACTGTGCCGCGGATACGCCACCCATACTGCCACTGTTAGGACCCTGTACCCTCAGACCTCCCCTTGGTCTATAAAAGGGGACGCCGAGGTAGAGACAGGGGGACGGCCAATCCGACTTTCAGAGGCTGATCGGACTTTGCTTCTCAGGGACCCCAGTTTAGACTCCGACATTCCACACTCCACACACCCCGCCACTCGATCGACCCCTCGGGTGGCCGACTCCGTGTAACACAGCTTGTACCCCCCTGTACGAGCACGCTTTGGGTGCGAGATAATACAAGTCATCCTCCCCCCGCTGGACGTAGGGCCTTCTTTGCCCGAACCAGGATAAACCTTGTGTCCATCTTGCATCACGTCTGAGAGAGGGAGCACGCGATATACAAATTTACTCATTGGTGGTCTTGACCCCCGGGTCATAACACCGACAAGGCTATTCACCCCCCCTCTGGCCATCTAGGACCTTTCAAGTGGCATCAGAGACGTGGTCACCGCTATTATCAAGGCTTAACAACCTTCGGTGTTAGTGATATCCTTGCTTTGGTCCAAATTTTTGTAGCAAAGAGGATAAAATTCTATTCATGCCTTACATACGTCTGCTCATTCCCCGGGTCCACGTCAAAAGGATTTGATTTTGAACCAACTGAGATGCTACAAGAAGGAGATTAGATCTTCTTCTGTGCAGAAGAAATCCGGGGAGCCGTAAAGACGCTCCAAGTGAGCCACCAGTCTCGCTCCCCATTGACCTGATTACCGAGCTATGTGCCTCGGTCACGCAGTCCACGAAGAAAGACAGGCATGTAGGATCAAATACTACTCGGATACGACAAGAAAGGAAGACTAAAGCGTAGCTTAGGACTCTAAACTTGCGTTCAAGTAGGATTAGAACCTACCCTCAATCAGTGTCTGAACTATAAAGGGCTGGCAAGGGCATCACCCAAACAATATGAGACCCAACACAAGCTTAGAACAACACAACACACAACATGCAGAGCGATACACAAACATCTTGTACGACGTACTTCGAGCAATAATAAATAACTCGGCTAAACACCAACTGGACGTAATGTTATTATACTCGACTACGTCGAGGGCCTGAACTAGTATAAATTGTGTGTCTCTTTGTGTTAACCATCAAGTTTCACTATTCGTCGAAGCCCAAATAATTGTCCTGGGTATCCCCGTGGCAGGCTATCGGTGGTAAAACATCGACAGCTGGCGCGCTAGGTATGGGATTTCAGCGTATTTTTTCTCGAAAGCTTGGTGGACCACGACCTCAAGATGACTAATCCGGCGAGAACAACGTTTGTCTTCGGATCATAGATCTGCGAGATAGACAACAATGACGAGTTTCAACACCGACTACGAGAAGAACAAGGATTCGACTACAAAGATGAATCATATGAGAAAGAGTTGACTCTGAAGGTGGCAAACCTCTCGATTTTGAAACCGACTCGAGTGGAGGAAGAAGACGGCTACAAAACCGACTCGAAGAAGGAGATGCTTCTCCGACTCAATCCCGACCCAACTTTGGAAAGGCTAAACCTAAATCGAATCAGACTTGAAAACCGCGGGACGCCAGAAGGTGAAAACAACTCAGAAGATAGAAAGAACTCGGGAGCATACAGACTATGTAATTCTGCTTCAATATATCAACAGTTTCTCCAGAAGGCGATGAGCACAATGAAAATAATAATCCTAAAGGGAGCACAAGAAGGAATGATGATGACTGCGACCTCGAAAGACTGCATAGTGCATTGGCCAAACTCTTTCACCGCACAACAAACCTTAGGCGAATAACTACCGTATCAAGAAGGGAGAGAACTCAGATCTAGTTCAAAATCACCAAACTACTCGAACTTAAGAAGAAGAAGACGCCAATCAAGAAAAAACTAGAGAGGACACGTCGTATATATGATAGAGTTAGAACCTTTATTGGAACCACCTCAAATACCCGACTTGAAGTCTTCAGACGAGTCGGAAAGCGACATATCATCTGATGAGAAGAGCGATAACGATGAAAGCAACAAACAGAAGGCGGCAAGATTGAAGAAGAACAAAGCAAAGGCTGAAAGAAGGAACCGAGCCAAACAAATGAAACAAGTTTGGAACAAATACAAGACGGAGCTAACCGAATATAATAGGAAGAAAGCGGAAAAAGAAGCCACGAAGAATATGAAAAGGGAAAGGATCAAAGATATAACAAAAGATCTAAATGTCCTCACCAAGGAAGAAAGGATAACTGATGGCCAGAAAAGAGTGTTCGGAGAAACTGAGAGACAACCCAGAGGTGAAGTCCAGCAGGAGCAGCAAGAAGAACAACCCCTAGAAAATCAATTTTCCACAGATTGGGAAGGACAGAAGGTGCCCACCCCTATGAAAAACAAGAGCGACACCCCAAACAACTAGAACAAGGCAGCCAAGATTGGAGCCAACGTTACCCAAAAGGATCAAGAAAATTCGAGATGGAAGACTATGGGGAGTCTGAGTTTAGGGATGACAGAGATTACTACGGAAGGACCTGGTCACCCGACTTCAATAGAGCAGAGCAGTACGATCGATTCCCCTGCTTTGCAGGAAGATTGAAGACACTAAAGCTACCATATAAGTTCAAACCAGCGAATCTATAAACATGATAAAGGGATTAAACATAATTAAATATAGAAGTATATGGCTTTAACTAACAAATTCCACACGTTTTGGTATATTATTATTTTCCAGAGACTATTCCAGAAAACCACATAGAAGGATCTAATTATCAGAATAATTATCGGAATTATCCCACGACGGGATATCCTCCACATGACTCTAGAAGCTATCAGAAGACGCGAGAAAGAAGCGGCGCGAGGCGTGGCCAAGTGGGACCGGCAGGCCACACCTGCAGGCCGGCCGGCCACCTAGGAGAGGAAGGGTCTTCCCTCTTATGGAGTCTTCCTCCACCGCCTCTATGGATTCATCTCAGCCCTACATTAAGTCAGTTTGATCCAAGGGACGACGTTGCACCACCAGGCTATAAATAGAGGCCTGAAGCCCCCTCTAGACAGGGAATTCATTAGCATCCAGTTCATCAAGTCATTTGGAGATCTAGTCATCTAGAGACACAAACCCTAGTTCATCTAGAACCTCTCTAGTTCATAGCATAACTTAGTTAGATCAAGATTAGAGGAAGTCAAGATACGTCAACCGATCTTGGACTCCCGACGTTGTCAAGAGTTTGGAGTCTGGTACAGTTCTTATTCTCTTCTCTCTTATTGTAATATCTACATTTGTACGATATTTGCGGGCAACATTATTCTTCATTATTATGTTCTTGTTTACATTGTTCATTGTCTACTTCAATATATCTAGCATAGTTAGTTTGCTATTGAGTTCATGCACATGTTCGTATAGCGCTATTTGATCATATGGCGAGTGGTAGGTAGTATGTAGGTATGGTGCTTAGATGCTTTGCCTATTTATAGATATGCCCTCATCTGCACCGGGTCGTGGGGTAGATCGTGGACGTGACAGGTCCATTGAGTCCTTTGTAGGCCTCCCCCTTGTAGTGGTTTGATAGGGAGGGATTGTCAAGTGGAGGATATATTCTTATATCAGAGGTTTCTAGACTCAACTCTTCCTGTCGATGCCTCATTGTGGTTGAGAACATTGGTAGTATTACTTAACAATGATTGCTAAATATACTTGCACTAAATGATGTAGCATTGACTGTAGCTAGAATACTTAAGAGTTATTTCTTTATTACTTGCATTGGACGATGTTTGTGTAGTGACTAGAGTGCTCTAAGAACTTTATCATTATCGTTATCATGACTGATCAATGCTTATCATTTATATATATTTAACATGTGACTACCCCTGTTATGAGTAGAGTAATGACGTTGGTTAATCCCTTCATTCATTGCATATAAGTGTTATCAATATTATAGATTATCAGTTTAACTAGACCTTCCTAGTGGTATAATTAAATATAAATCGACAACCTGGTAATACTCTAGGTAAAATGCTATAATGGTGTATTAATTTGTCCGCTTGCAAAATCATTTAATGGATTATTTCATAAGTACCATTAATTATTCCTAGCTCTATAATTGGGGATGACAACCTAGTTCCATGCTTAGGAGTATAAGGTAAAATATAGTGGCTAGTTGTTAAAGACAAGTTAATTTCATACCATGCATTTATGGCACCGTTCTGAGGGTAGGGAGTAATCTCTATTTTCGGTGCGACGTTATCTAATGTCAACAACAACTAAAATACTGTCATTTCTTGAACTGTTTTATGACTCCACTATTGCTTTGTCTGGTATGTATTATCCTATTGCTCCACTTATGGTTCATCATATTGCTAGGATTGTTGTACACCTGCATAAGTATCAAAATGATGAACATGTTAGACCTGTGATTCAACCTATGATTGACAAATACAATAAATACTGGAAGAGCATACCTGATCTTTATTCTATTGCATTCATCTTGGATCCTAGAGCAAAAATTAAAGGCTTCACCAAAGTGCTTAGAAAATTAAGTTATGTTACTGATACAGATTATGGTAATAAGTTGACGAACACTAGAACTCTAATTTTTAGACTGTATAATAAATATGATGCAATGTATGGCTCTGTTAGGTTGAAAAGAGTTGTCTCTTCAACCCTATCTGGTAAGAAAAGAACAATTTGGGATGAAATTTATGATGAAGATGATGATCTTGCTGGAGCTAGCTGTTCTAACCCTCCCTTCTAACCTTAATCTGTTTAGGAATGTTCCTGCCACTGCCTTGCTGCAAGCAGCAAACTCTGTTCCTATCTCTAATTCAGGTTGTGGCTCAGAACTTGCAGCCTACTTGGACTGTGACACAGTCACATAGTTCGATGATGAGTTCAACATCATCGACGGGTGGCATCAGCACAAACTCATTTATCTAGCCCTTTCAGTATTTGGTAAAGACATTTTAATTGTACCTGTTTCAACCATTTCTTCACAGTCTACCTTTAGCCTAACTAGCAGGATCATCGAGGAGCGACGGCGGATGCTGAAATATGAAACTGTGGAGGAACTGATGAAAGGTCCTAATCCAAGGCTAGAGGGGGAGGGGTGAATAGACTAAATCGAAAATTAAAAACAAACTCAACAACAAGTTAGATAGCAATGAGGAGAAGCTCGACTTGCACTAGCCTACTAGGGATGCGAAGCCTCCTAACAACAATTTCTATCCTAATATAGCTCTAGGATCACTCAATTCCTACTCAAGTCTAGTAGCCCTTTAGGCACAACCTAATATACTAAGACAAGTATGAATAAGGTAATGCGAAGATGGAGGAGTGATTATACCGTCGTGTCGAGGTAATGAGCCAATCAAGAGAACTCCAAGCAACTCAATAAATCCCAATGATGCACAAGAGGTTGACACTTGATTTTTCACCCGAGGTTCACTAGTTTGCCAACTAGCTACGTCCTCGTTGTGTCGGCTCACTCACTTGGAGGTTCACGCGCTAATTGGCACTATTGTATGGACAATGAGCAATGAGATGATCAAAACTTCCACACTTGAAGCACTTGGCTCATCATGGTTCTTGGATGAAGTCCTCTTTCTTCTTGCACCATAGCCCTTTTTCTTCATGAATCTTTCAAATCTCTTCACAAAGAGAGTCATTTCTTCTTCATCAACATCACTCGCACTTGAGTCTTCACTTTCACTAGATTCTTCAATCTTGCTCTTGCCCTTGCTCTTGTGTGATGAAGTGGCTTTGAATGCCAAGCTCTTCTTCTCATCCTTCTTGTCCTCCTTCTACACATCTTCTTCTTTGTTGTCCCGGTAAGCATCTTCGGTCATCACATCTCCCAAGACTTGATTGGGTGTCACGGTGTTCAAACCACCTCTCACAATCAAGGTCACAAGAGTGTCAAACCGGGGAGGAAGACACCTCAAGAACTTATGAGAGAAGTCCTTGTCCTCAACCTTCTCACCAAGAGCCGTGAGATCATTGACTAGCACTTGGAGCCGATGAAACATCTCCGGTATATTTTCATCATCCTTCATCTTGAAGCTAGCAAATTTCTCCTTGAGAATATATGCTTTGGCCCCCTTGACGGCTTGTGTGCCCTCAAATGATTCTTCAAGCTTCTTCCAAGCCTCATGAGCACTCTCAAGATTCTTGATTTGCTCAAACACCTTCTCATCAAGAGCCTCATGAATAGCACTAAGAGCAATATCATTGTGTTGCAACTTCTCTTCTTCGGCCGCGGTGGGAGCTTCCTCATTTGCAACCTCAAACTTTTTGTCCACCACAAGCCAAACCTTCTGGCTAATTGACTTGATATGAGCGGTCATCTTGACTTTCCAATAGCCATAGTTTGTGCCATCAAACTTGGGTGGCTTCTTAATGTTGTTGATATGAGCCATGATCACACCGTAGGTTGTTAAGCCTCAAATCAATGGTGTCCAAGCTATGATACCACTTGAAAGGTCCTAATCCAAGGCTAGAGGGGGGGGGTGAATAGCCTAAATCGAAAACTAAAAACAAACTCAACAACAAGTTAGATAGCAATGAGGCGAAGCTCGACTTGCACTAGCCTACTAGGGATGCACAAGAACCCCTCACAATCACCACTTGTGGTCGACGAAGCACAATCACCAAGCTTCTCGAATCCACACCGCTTGCTCCAACCG
>CM039124.1:58380123-58457401 GCA_022036555.1 Microstegium vimineum
GGGCCCATGGCAGTAGTACGTTGGACGACCGCGGTGCATGCTGCAATGCGCGTGCGCTGTGCGCGGCACCACGCACTGGCGGCACTCCTACAGTACATGGCCGTTACTTGCTACTGCACACACTCTCCGGTCCGTTTGGCTATGCATGGGCATGCACGTACGCGAGCCCGCCGCCGGGCGGGGCGAGCATTATTCACGGAAGGAGCACGCGCCTGCCCCATGGGCCGTCAGCCCGGCCGCCGCGCGCGTGCGTATCGCTCGTATGCTCACACGTCTTGTACAGTGGCCTTCGTCTTCTGTTCTGTATGTCCTCCTTCCTCTGTCCCGCGTGTTTACATTTATTGATTTATTTATAGCTTTTATTGTTGTATTATGTATTTAGACATAAACTAGGGGCATAATAAAAGTTAGAAATATTTTAAAACCTTACAATGCCTAATTTTTTTAGGAAAGGCAGGCATATATAACTACGTTTTTTAGCAAAAGATCCGCTGTTTTTTTTATCCGCTAACAACTGACAATGCCTGCATTTTTTTTTTGAGGAAATGACATGTCTGCATCTTTTTTTTTAAGGGGAACATGCCTGAATTACTTTATTAGAGGTTCAAAATCGACGACTAGGCTACACCCCGCCTCCGAACAGTCCAATACTAAAGCCCAGCCGAGCAGCAGTGGATTTTTTTTTTATTTTTAACCATTTTTATTAAGTAAATTTAATTTTAACATGATTTTTTTTATTTTTGAATCTAACCCGTTTGGCGCGCCAGGAAGCATGGCGTGGTGAAACCACGCTGCCGCGCCATGCATGACGGCGCGACAAAGCTGCTGACTCACCCACGCCCGGCGCGGGCCTGCTAAGTCAGCCGCCGACGTGGCCGAGCCAGCCGCGTCGTGTATCTTGGAGCGGCAGGCCGTATACCGGTTCGCCCGCGCGGGATTCTCCCGAAAGCTCTCACTCTCTGTCTCTCCCTCACTCCATCTCTCCCGGACACCGACGCCGCCTGCCCGCCGCCGCGGCCCCAGCCCCTCCTCCCCCTCCTCCGTGCTGTGGCCGCCCTCCCCCGCGCCGGGAGGGCCCTGCCCAGCTGCACCCCCGCGCCGGGGGCGCCATCGGCCACCCGGCCTCACCCGCGCCGGTGGGCGCTGCCCCGACCCGGCCGGCCCTCCGGCAGGCACCGGCCACGCCCCATCTGCCGCTTAAGGTATTTTTCCTCTTACTAATTAGTTTAGAAATTAGTATTAGTTTAGTAGTTGGTATTTCATAGTTAGAATGTAGACGTTAGATAGGTAGAATTAGTGATAGTTAGTTAGTAGTTAGGGTTTATTTTGTTAGTAGTTAGTATTTTAGTTGTTAGGGTTTAAGGTTTTATCTAGTTGTTTAAGGCAATTATTAGTTTAGTTGTTTATGGTTAAAATTAAATTTACTTAATAAAAATGGTTAAAAATATAAAAAAAATCCGCAGCAGTCGAAACGCACAGGCCGAGCAGCTGCCAAGACGCACAGGCCGGGTGTAGCAGTGGGCAGTGGCACAGGCCAACAGAGGCAGCAGCTACGTGGGCTAATCAACATGGGCCGGAAGCCCAGAGCAATTATTGTCTTCTGTCAGTCGTTACTTGCTCAGGTCCAGTTGCATGCCAAGAGCCCATATGAAACAGTGCACATGGATCATGTGGACTCGTAGCATGGCGTCACCTTGAGAAGAGCACACAACTTTATACTCATCACTTTTCTCGATACAAAGTTTCGAAGCGACTTATACTTAACTCCGATCTAAGCTTAGTTTCGTGTGTTTATTTTTCTGTATAAATAGTTATTTCTGTGATAGCATACTTTTATTACAATTTCAAAGTTATATATGTCTATTTATTGGAATTATACAAAATTTTAATTGTATCTATCTTTATACTACAAACAAATATAAACGGGGTACATGCTTGCATTCCAAGATAGTATAGGATTTGGAAGGAAAAAATGTTTACATAGTTTATTGATAATATAGATTTTGACTAACTTATTAGTTTGTCTACTTTACCTCAGGGAGAGGTTAAGGACTCAGAAGATAGAGGAGAGATGGTTAGGGAGATGGTTAAGGCGTAGATTTCCGGAATACTTCTACTTTCAGTAATACTTAAATCTTCTTATTAGGAAGTTCTAAAATTTAGTGGAGGACCAAGATACATCCTTATATCATCGTAGAAACACATCGAAACTACCTATATGTTGCTAGTAGGCGTGGTGACAGTCTCAATTCCCCAGCACGCAGCTTCATCTGCTGCGTTTTGTCCCCACCCCAATCACCGCTGTCGCCTCGCCGCAGGCAGCCCAGCGGCATTGCAAGCAAGCTAGCATGCATGCACCCACGCAAGCACACGTACGGCGGCACGGATGCGGCCGAGTGCGGCAGCGGCAGCACAGCAGCGCGCTCCACATCACCTTCCCCTCGCCACGTTCGCACCCCCGGCCTCCACCTGGCGGCGCGCATGGCTGCGGCCCTTGCCGCGCCCCCTCTTCAAATACGCCGCAGCTCGCCTCGAACCCTCGCATCGACGGACACTCGCACACCAAACTGGCTACAGAAAACCCCAGACGGGCGCCACCATGAAGATGAAGATGAAGGTTCAGGTGTTCCTCCTGCTCTCCGCGTGCTGCTCCTCGGTGGCGCTCGCATGGCAAACGGACACGGGCTCCGGCCGGCCGTACCACTACGGCGAGGAGAGATTCCGGCAGTGGACGCCGCGCTCACGGCAGGGCCGGTTCAGGGTGCTGGAGCGGTTCGGCCACGAGCTGGTGGAGGACGCCGTGGGCAGCTACCGCGTCGCGGAGCTGGAGGCGGCGCCGCGCGCGTTCCTGCAGCCCAGCCACTACGACGCCGACGAGGTGATGTTCGTCAAGGAAGGCGAGGGCGTCGTCGTGCTGCTCCGCGCTGGGAGGAGGGAGTCGTTCTGCGTCAGGGAGGGCGACGTCATGGTCATCCCCGCTGGCGCCGTCGTCTACTCTGCTAACACGCACAACTCGAAGTGGTTCCGCGTCGTCATGCTCCTTAGCCCCGTCTCCTCCACCTCTGGACGCTTCGAGGTCTGCTTCTGCTTGCGCTTCTTCTTGTATGCAAAGTTTCAATTTCTTCGATCGTGTGCTCATCTGAATGGCATGCATGGATTGCATGCATTGCATTGCAGGAGTTCTACCCAATCGGAGGCGAGAGCCCGGAGTCGTTCCTCGGCGTCTTCAGCGACGACGTCATCCAGGCGTCGTTCAACGTACGCATGCATGCATGCATGCGCTTCATCGATCGATTTTTCTCTAGCAAAGTAGTAGTAGCAAACTAACCAGATTGGAACACTGACCATGCATGCGTCCAGACTCGCCGGGAAGAGTGGGACAAAGTGTTCGAGAAGCAGAGAGAGGGCGAGATGACGACGGCGTCGGAGGAACAGATCCGGGAGCTGAGCAGGTCCTGCTCACGAGGCGGCCGCGATGGCGACTCGGGTTCTCCTCGTTCTTCTTCCAAGTGGGAGATCAAGCCGTCCAGCCTCACCGGCAAGAGGCCGACCCACTCCAACAGCCACGGCAAGCACTACGAGATCACCGGCGACGAGTGCCCGCACCTCCGGGTGCTCGACATGAAAGTCGGCCTGGCAAACATCTCCGCGTAAGCTACCACGCATTTTTTTTAAAGAATTTCAGCCGAAACGAAACGAAACGACAACTGATCGATGCTTTCTGATACTGTCATGCGGCGTGCGTGCAGGGTTCTATGTTGGCGCTGAACTACAACACCCGTGCGCACAAGATAGCCATCGTGATGAAGGGCGACGGCATCTTCGAGATGGCGTGCCCGCACGTCTCCGGCTCCGGCAACGGCGGGTCGTCGTGGCGCCGCCGGGAGCGCGGGCACGGCCGAGAGGAGGAGGAAGAGGAGGAGGAGGAGCGGGAAGAGGGCAAGTCAAGAAGGTACAGGCAGGTGAAGTCCCGCATCAGGGAAGGCTCCGTCATCGTGATCCCGGCGGGGCACCCGACCGCGCTGGTCGCCGGCGAGGACAAGAACCTGGCCGTCCTCTGCTTCGAAGTGAACGCCAACTTCGACGAGCAGGTGTTCCTGGCCGGCACCAACAGCGCGCTGCGGCAGATGGATGGGGTAGCGAAGCTGCTGGCGTTCGACGCGGACGAGGAGGAGGAGGTGGACCGTGTCACCGGAGCACAGAAGGATGCCGTCTTCCTGCGCGGGCCACAGAGCCGCAGGGTCTCGTCGGCGTAGTGTGCGTGCATGCATGCATGCGATCGAGCGGCCTCGATCGACGGTCGTGTGGCCACACCGTACCCGGTGCCGGTGGTGAGGTTATTAGGAGTGGAATAAATAAAGTAGCTGATGGCTCGCCGGCGTCGCGTCATGTACCATGTACTCCTACGTACGTCCAGTGGAGGGTGACGCCCGACCGACACGGTGACCCTGTGCGCGCGCAGGCATGTCTGTAATCTAGCTACCTCTACCTAGTACCTAGCTATGCAGGTGAAATAACGCTGCTGTTGAGACATGCTATCTGCTCTTAGAAAATGGAAAGGCACTCTCGCTCGTAGTCTCACTGTGAAACGTTGCTTAACACTCCTGCAGTCCTGCTTCCTCTATTTCATAAAATAATGTCATTATTAGATATCTCATTAGTGGCTAGCAAGTAGTAAGTGTGCATCCATCCATCTCATTAAGCTTGTATAAGTTAACTAAGAGTTTGTTCTCGTTACTCTTGGTGATCGACGGTTTGGTGGCGGTTGAGAGCTTGGAGATCATCCGGAGACGATTGTGGATGACCCATGCCAAGTTGTGATCGGTTGTAAACGATTCACTATGTCAAAGTAACAAAGAATCAGTCTGGAGAGAGCAGTTGCGCAGATAAGGGGAGCAATACCCTTGCACGGGTTCCAACGAAGACTAGGAAGAAGTGTCATCTCCTTGATAACTCATGAAAACATCGTCGTGTCATCTCTACTGATTCAAGCATTACTTTCATGCAATTCATTTCCTGCACTTACCTTTATAAAATTGTTATGCTTGTCCTGCACTTACCTTTATAAAATTGTTATGCTTGAGTAAATATGATGCTAGGTTGTAAGTCTTTATATCATACTCTCTCCGTATCCTAATTAGATGACATTTTGGACAGTGATACGGTCTCCCAAACACAACTTTAACATCTTGTTTTTATAAAAATATTTATGGAACAATGATATATGTATACTTTTATGAAACTATTTTTCAAGACAAATCTATTCATATAATTTTCACATTTGAAATCTCAACAACTTAAAAGTTATTGATCATTTATATTCTTAATGTTTGACTCAAAGCTTGTCTAAAACGTCATCTAATTATGATACGGAGGGAGTATAACACTAGAACACTTTGCTAGACACTTGGGTGATTAGCTTTTTGAGTTAGGAGTTAATTATTGCTTTAGAAATTTAGAAAAGTTCAATTCACTTTTTTCTTGGACATCTTGATTCTTTGGGTACTCACAAATAAGTAACTATTTCAAGGTCTAGATCGACTTTGAATATTATAAAGCTATTGTTGATGTTATAGCCGCGATGACGTGGATGCAAACTCTTCTACGAGAATTGGGAGTTTAGAGTCTAGAAGTTGCTAAACTTTTTTTTTTTGAAAAATGGAAGTTGCAATCTATCCTCTGTTGTGATACTATTGGTGCCAAGTATTTATGCTAATCTAGTTTTTCAAGCTGGAACAAAATATATGTAAATTGACTATCGTTTTGTTAAAGAACGAGTTGCAAGAGAGAACTTTTAAAAATTGAGTTTGTATCTTAAAAAAAAGAAAGAAAAAAAGGTCAAGTTGTATATGGTTTTACAAAGGCGGTGTTAGCTCTAACTTCTAAAGAACTTTAAGAATAATATTAACCTAAAATGATTATGATTGAGGATGAATGTTAATTAAATACAACCCGTCATTTGAATTTTTTTGGAGAGTTAAAACATCTTAAATTTAATCAAAATTATAAAAATCTGATCAAACTTGAAATATTTTGATTCTCCAATAAAGCTAGAATGGCTTAAAATTTTGGACGGATAGAGTATATTTGTATCTGTGCGTGTAAACTTTTTTCAGAAAATCTTGGTTGTTGCCGACCCTAACTTTGCAAATTTGTAATGGCACTGTTCAAATTATCCCCTGTGTAAAAGGCACACGGCCATGCCTCTTCTCTGGCTAATCTCTGCACGTAAAACGTTTCCAGAGGAATCCTCCACCACCGGCAGACCCAAGCGAGCCTACCACGAAAGGAAGGAGCGGACTCTGAAAAAAACAGAAGGAAAAAAAGAATCGGAAGGAAAAAAAAACTAAGGGATCGTTTAGACCCTTTCATTTGAAGGCATTGAAATCTACTTTTAGAATTCAAGTTGTTGTCTTGAAATTCGATATTCCCTCATTTTCCAACCTTCACATATAAATCTACCTTAAATTTATAGGATAAGAGATGAAAATTGATTATATAGATCACCATTTTATATTTGTATTTTACAACTTATAACATGTTATTCAAACTCCCTCTCCAACGATAGAAATACAACAAATAAATGTCTCTCAATGAACACTAATATGCAAATATAATTCATATATAATTATATTAGCTTAATTAATATGTGTCTAAATTATGATTATCAAAATAAATTTAATTTTAAGGATCAAACAGGCCTAAAAAGAATCGGAACGAAAATACAAAAGCATAAACAAACAATTTACTAATAGACCACTAATTTCTTGTAAGCTTCTCGCCTCCGTTCAATCACTCACAAACGAGACTCCAGCTACAGCAAGCGGCACGGACAAGACGGGAGTGTGGAGAAGCAGATGAAGCTGCTTGAGGGAGCACGCATCGCGCGCAGGGAGAAGGATGCATGGGAGCGCGCAGACGCATTGCAGAATTGCGGAGAAGCAGATCAAGCGTCGAATGTGGGCGTGTGGCAGCGGGCGTCGGAGGAGACGGGGGGAGACGTTAATAAGCAAATTAAATAGTTTAGCCATTTTATAGAATATAATTTTATTTTATTTTTTTTAAAAAAAGAGATCGACGAGAGTCTTACTATTTCTCATCTTCATTTTCATAAGTAGCGTCCATGGTTAACTTTATATAGCCGAGCATCTCTAACAACTTGAAAAAACAACTAGATATTCTTATAAGTTTGACAAAATCACAATTTTACTTCTCCAACAACCCCTTAAACCAGTTTTATATTTATCCAAAGTTGCTATCTAGGGTGCCACGCGCGGAAGAATACGGGCGCGGCTCATGTTCCATCGCGATTTTTTTTCCTCCCGCGACCCTCTTCTCTCTCCTGCGACGCTCTTCTCTCCAGTCTTGCTGGCGCGCAGAGCAAGGAGGGAGGGGCTCGCCGGCGCGCAGAGCTCCACCGGCCGCCTCGCCGTCACGTCCGCTCGTCGGCGCGTAGAGCATGGACGGGCTCGCCGGCGCGCATAGCTCCACCGCGGCCGCCTCGCCGTTGCGTCCGCGAGCCGGCGCGCAAAGCAGGGAGGGGCTCGCCAGCGTGTCCACCGGTGCTGAAGAAGAGGGCGGCGGCGGCGCTATGTTGTGGGCGCGGTCGGGGCGAGCGCTCGAGCTCCGTCCCGTCATGCTCGCGCGAGTCACGGCGGTTGGGGAAGGAGATGGATTACCGGACCTTTTTTTCAGGTTTATAAAGTTGGAATAACAAATTGTGGAGAGAGAATTTTTTTTTTCATTTGCCAAATAATTTAGTAACTTGCCAAACCATGAGATTTGATAAGTCAATTTTTCCAAGTTGTTTGAGATGTAGACAACTTACTACTCCTTTGTCCCTAAATAAATCAATTTCTATAATATGTATCAGTCAATTTTTTTAATTTTAACTAATTTTATATAAAAAAGAATAATAACAACATCTAAAACATAAAATGAGTATATTGTAAAAAATATAATGGTGAATCTAATGATACTAATTTGGTACCATAAATTTTAATGATTTTTTCTAGAAACTCGGTTAATGTTCAAATTTTTTGACTTAACACAACTCTAAAAATCTAATCTTTTAGAAACGAAGGGTGTATTTTTCAAACCATCTGGCGAGTCTACTTTTTCTATAAAATTATAAAACAACCTCTAAAACAAGAATAACAAGAATAGTCAAGTTGTTCTAGTTGCTCTTTGCCCTGTATATCTTTAGATTTATGATGTATATGAATCGACGAAGTATATGTACATAAAGTATATAATCATACTAGACTATTTAGGGTAGTATGTATATGAAGTATGCAAATATACATAGAGTATATGGTCATACTTATTTTATATATACTATAAAAATAATATTATAATAATAAATTTTCCCTATTTAATCCCTCCTGGACTCGTGGGGATGGGTTTAGTCTAAAACCCATCTCTTGATAGAGAATTCTGTATGGGAAATCGAGAATCGGATTCTCTGGCTAATTTTTTTAGAACGTAGTATTCTTCTTTGCTCTTTTAAAAAAAACGGTTGTCTGGCATATCATTGATTAAGAAGAAAAGAGATTTTGAAGTCATGTGACCTCCTTACAAGCGCGAGAGGCGCTACCACATACAACAGACCATTGTAGTGGTTGAGAGCTCTAGACTAACTAATTACTCAGTAAAAGATCGTAATCTAAAAGGGGTCAAAGAATTCTCCCGCCAACCATGGACCAAAGAGAGCAAACATCCTTGACTTTCATGGATATTGTATGTGTAGGGTCGAGATGGCAGACTAGAGGGGGGGTGAATAGTCCTTTCTAAAACTTACGCGCAGCGGTTAACCGAAACAAATGCGGAATTAAAACTATCGGTCTAGCCAAGACTACACCCCTCTATCTATAACTTTAGCACCTAGCAAAGGATCCTAATTGGGCTCACTAAGGTGCAAAGCTAGGAAGCTCACCTAAACAAGTCTAGGTTGCAAGGTCACACAAACCTAAGTAACTAGTACTCTAAGCACAAAGGGAGCTCCTACACATACTAGAAAGCAAAACACAAAGCACCTAAGCTCACTAGCAATGCTCTCTAGCAAGACTACACAAGTTGAACTAGAGTGCTCAACTTACTTAGCTACACAAACTAAGCAATATGACTTACAAGGCTACACAAGCCAATAAGCCACTCAAGAGCTACTTCTAAGCTACACAAGCTAGAAGATAACTAGGCAAGCCACACAAGCTAAACTAGTTACAAGAGCAACAAAGAAACACTAGCACAAGATATGAACAAGTAAATACAAGCTAGTGAATCGGAGAATGAAAACCACCGAGAAGAGTAGACAAGGTTGACACGATGATTTTTCTCCCGAGGTTCAGTTGGTCGCCACCAAGCTAATCCCCGTTGTATCGGCTCACTCACTTGGAGGTTTACGACTTTTTACAGGCCTCACTCGCCTAACCCCCTCAAGGGTTGTCGCCTAACTAACACAAGATGAGGGCACTCAACGATACCTTCAACTAGAGTTGCTCTTCGTGATCTCCCGCGGGGCGAGCACAATGTCCCTCACAAAGCTCTTCTCCGGAGCCACGCACAAGCTTCTTGCGTGCTTCAACGGAGCCACAACCACCAAGCCGTCTAGGAGGTGGCAACCTCCAAGAGCAACAAGCACCACGAGCTTGCAACACGATCACCTAGTGCCACACGAAGCTATCTCTCAAAGCAACACACTAGAGATCACTCACTCGCAATCGAATTGCTCTCTTTGCTTGCACAAGTGAGTTAGAGGGCTCCCAAGCACACCTACACAAGCCACAAAGGCCCAAGGGTGCTCAGCAACAAGCCAAGGCCGGCCACCACTCCTATTTATAGAGTGAGGAAGAAACTAGCGGTTTCTCCACTCTCTGCGCACCTCCGGACGCTGTTTCAACAGCAGGTCCGGACCAACGCCTGTGCGTCCGGACTCCTTCTCGTTTGAATACGCCCGTTGGGGCGCTCACCGGTCGCCGCCACGTGCCACTCGGGACCAACGCGCACCTGCGTCCGGACTCCAGCAGAGAGCTCCCCGAGAGTTGATTTCCTCCGGACGCGCGTCCGGAGTCCCCTGTCCGGACGACAAACAGCGTCCGGACCTCCTCGGTCAGCACGGCGCAGACAAGGGGGCAGGCGACCGGACGCAACGCCGATGGTCCAAACCGCCCAAGCCCTAGAGTCCGGGCTCGCTCCACCGAGCGTCCGAAGCTCACAAACAGAGCCGAACCTAGGGTTTGGTTCCGGACTCAAGCGCAATGGTCCGGACCTCCTTGGCCCTAGCGTCCGGAGCTCGGTTTTCAGCCGAGACTCCTCCGCACTTCTTCCTTTGCTTCTCATGTGCTAACACAAATGTATTCTTCACCTTGTGCATGTGTGTTAGCATTTTCACAATCATTTTCAAAGCATTTTCACTTGCTCTTACCGCGCCACTCGATCCTAATGCATCGCAAAGTTAGATCGCTCAAGTGGCACTAGATAACCATTATGCAAACAAGTTTGCCCCTCTTGATAGTACGGTTATCTATCCTAAACCCGGTCATAAACTTCTCTACACACCAATGACCGGTGAAATGGAAATGCCCTATGGTTATACCATTCCTTCTCCTTCTCCTTCTCCATCTCCATCTCCATCTCCATCTCCAATGTTGATGCAACACATGCACCAACCTATCATCAAATGATATGATCCACTTCATCTCATCATGTGACCGTATTGGTTCATCGATCTTGACCTCACTTGCTCTTCATCGTTGCCTTGGTCCATCGGCACCAAGCATCACCCGCTTGCCCTTCACACTTGCAACCGGTCCATCAAGCCAAGCCTCATCTTGATCTTCTCCACCTTGGTCACATGACTCCATGTCATGTTTCATGTGCAATTAAGCTCCTTCATCACACAATCACCTGTGAACTAATCTCCTGTGTATATATCACTTAGACACATATTAGTCCACCTAAGTTGTCACTCAATTACCAAAATCACACAAGGACCTTTCAATCTCTCCCTTTTTGGTAATTGATGACAACTCTACAAAGATATGGAAATTAAGATCAAATTTGGACATTATGTCATTTATCCATCATTTAAGCTCTATGCCAAGATTTGGATAAATGTCACAAAGTCCAACTTGGTAGTGTTAGCTCCCCCTACATGTGTGCTCACAAAGATTGAATCAAGCTTTGCACACATGCATGAATAGACATTGTGGGAGTGCTAGCACTACTAAGTGATGCTAAGGGATATAGGATAAACCTTTGAAGATACCCATGTAGTTGCACTTTTGAAGTTCATCCTTAGCACCAT
The DNA here is from genome assembly GCA_022036555.1 of Microstegium vimineum. Lineage (NCBI taxonomy): Eukaryota > Viridiplantae > Streptophyta > Magnoliopsida > Poales > Poaceae > Microstegium > Microstegium vimineum. Next base: position 58,391,429 of record CM039124.1, read on the forward strand.
GGTTAGCTAAATACCACAAAAACAACACTAGAAACCCCATGAGATCAACATTAGAAGCAAGGTTTCTAGATACCACGAGTAGGAACAAAAATATCTAGCTTACCAACCTATGCATGCTAGTTTATCAAATCATCATTCAAATACTATAACTAGCATACACACCGCACAAGCATGCATATAGAGATAAGACTTATGTAATATGCAAGCACGCACATGAATATTCTCATATCAAATGCAATCAATCAAGTTCATGAGCTTGCTCCCCCTACTTGTGTGCATCTCTTAGTCCAAGACTTTGATCCTTTGATCTTGTTCCCTTGTCCATGTCCATGTCTCTTTCCCTTAGTGCATGTCCATTCACTAATATATCTTTGTTCACTAATCTCTCCCCCTTTGTCATCAATTTCCATAAAAGATATGCTCATATTGATACAAAGGTTGCACTAGGATAGATGGTTGATACTTTTTGATGGACACCGATATATGTGTATTGAATGACTCTTCATGAAGATCATTGACCATTATACCATTGAGTAGGGCAATTCCCCTTTGGTCAAATCAAATGTCATCCAAATAAGCTTTGCTAGCAAGAGAACTCTTGATTTGATCACTTAAAGTTGAGGATCACTTGTTAACTTGTAGGATATCACTTGTGACATACCACGTGTAGGATTGCTTGAATGAAGACACATATGGGCTATCACAAGTATGCTAGAACTAGACATCTTTTGCAAGTACCAATATGAAGGTTGATACTATTTGAAAGATTAGCATAAGTCTAGATACCACTTGAAGGTTACATCTTGATATCCATTTGCATTGTTGTCTTGTGCTTGAACTAGATTCATCTTCATGAGCTTCTATGTTGGACTTGAACTAAAATGAATAGCATAAGCTTCCAAGTCCAGTTGAAACCCTCTCTAAGCTTGTTCACACACATTTAGCGATTATCTTATAGAGGTTGTACTTGTCACTTGATTGCAATCCAAAATAGATCAAGTACTTGGGTTCACTAGCTCATGAACAAACTCATATACTACCACTAGATACAAACAATTCAATCAAGCAATAGTGGTAGGCTATAAGCATAAAATTCATTTGATTTTCAATGAATAAGCACTATGTATGACTATATGCACTAAACATGTCCTAAGGAAGTATGTATGCATATGTCAAACAATTTCACCTTTGCTATGTTGGAGTAGAGGATAGTCATATAGATTTATCTCCAATAAGCAATGTGAAGTTCATTAGGAGCATGGTGAAGACCAACAAAAGTCAATTAAATACCAATCTTCACCCATATGATTTGAGTCCCACTAATGATCAAGTGCACTTTCTTGTTGTGGTTGACTTGCTTCTTTGCTTGATCAATGCTTGCATGAGAGAATACCAAATGATGTACCACTTGTAGAAGATGATACTACTTGTATATCATGATACATATGTGTAGGTTGAATTCATGAATCTCTCTCTTTTGGGTGTTGCTTGCTTTCTTTTGATCAATACTATTGATATCTTCAACTAAGCATCTCCAAATGATTCCTAGATCACCACTTCCATGTTAGTCTTCCAAGTAGCGTTCTTGGTTTACCTACACAAGGCAGCAAGCCCCTACAAAAGGGAGAAGTGACCTTTCTCCAAGAACCATTCTTGATACTCACTTGAATTAGCTTTGTTTGATTGACTCAATTGTTGAACTCCTTTGGATGAATGATTATGAATCCACTATGAGCTCAACCTTATCTTTTTAAAGTCCTTTTCTTTCTATTCATTGATCTCCAATTATCTCTAGAACTTAAACTTTATCTTCATCTTGAGTTTGATCTTGATCTTCAACTTGAGTACCAAACATGTGCCAAATACACTTCACAATCAAATGGCCTTGTACTCAATGCTTTTCATGCTTCTTTCTCAAACCAAGATCAAACATAGGTGCCTCAATCATTTATAAATATGATTCCAACTTGAGGGCCTTTCAATCTTAGTGACTCTAGATCAATCCAACGTTTGTCATTTGAAATCAAATTGAACCAAATTTGATACTAACTTGTTTGAACACTCTCATAAGACATATATCCATTCAATCCACTTACTAAAAGTAGTCTCATGATCATATCTATTCAAATCAACACAAACTTGATCACTAAGCATTAAGCCATCCAAATAACAAGCAACTAGTGCACATATATATATCCAAATCAATTAACTCATATACACTATGTGTATATCCAATTCAAATAACTTATACACACCCAAATGGACTTGATCAACAAGAGATATACCTTGGTAGATCATGATCAATCCATTAGCAAGCTTCAACTTGAATATTTGCAAGCCATCAAATAATTCAATCAACCACCACAACTTGATCATGCACTTGTATGTTGTAGCACTTGGACTTCATTATTTTGGCTTGACATTGGGATAATAATAGCACTAAGCTTCATTACTTGACTCAATCATATGATGAATTGAATACAATCAATTGAATCAAGCCTCCAATGCCAATGATACCTACATATATTCATCCACTTGTTGATGGTACCCAAACTAGTTTGGGTCCTCTCAAGTTAGGAGCAACATACTTAGGCAATATCTTAGTATGAATAGCGGGATATTTTGTAATAGCAACCATAGAGGTACCATTACCATCCTTTCTAAGCATATGATCATCAACAATTGAAATCTGCTTAGAAGTCATACCTAGGGGACATGAATGAGGCATGTGTCCCCTTTCCCGACATGAGTAGTACACTCTCTTTGCTTGAGCCTTTTCTTCCTTGCTCATGTTGTGCTTCTTATTGTCTTGCCTCTTATCTTTTGCTTAAATCTTCATCTCAAGCTTGGTAGGACACTTCGAGGCAAAGTGTCCCATATCTTCACACTTGAAACACTTGATGTGAGCCAAATGATTCTTCTCTTGATCTTTGCTCATCATCATCTTGTTGGCATCATGGATAGGAGTTGGATGCCTTACTCTAGCTTTGCCACCTCTTCTTGTCTTCTTCTTCTTTGTCATTCCCGAACCACCATCTTCATGGTTGATCTTGTATTGCACTTGGGGCTTGACTTGTGGCTTAGCTTGAGCAATCTTGGTTGGGCAAACACTTGCAAGATGTCTCGTACCATGGCACTTGAAGACATGACATGAGATAGCTTCTTTGGTTCTTGCTTCTTCTCTTTCTTGCCCTTGCCCTTGTGGAAACTAATTCCACTCTTGTCACCATAGCTTCTCTTGTTTGTCAACATATTCTCAAAGGTGACTTTAGAAGTGTAGCACCTCTCTAGCTTGTTGCTCATGTTCTTCAATTTATTTTTGAGCTCATTGTTCTCCTTTAAAAGGTTAGTCTTACAAGACATAGAAGTAGAACAAGCATCTATATTTGAAGAACAAGGCATATCAAGTAGATCATCACAAGAGGTAGATACATTCTTCTTCCCTACATCACAAGGGTTAGCAACAACATGTGATTGATCATTTGACTCAAGTGATGAGCTCTCTTTATTTTTAAGATTTAGCAATTCATTAATGAGAGAACCATGTTTGTGAACCAAATCTTCATGAGACACACGAAGTTGCTCATGGTCCAATTTTAGTTCATCATGTGAAGATTTAAGAACATCAAGTAAGTGCTTATGTTCTTCACATGAGGTCTTTAGAAGTGAGTTTTCATCTTTTAGTTTCTTTGTTTTGTTTAGCTCACTTGCTAAAGCCTTTGAGAATTTGCACACAAGCTCAAAGTTAGGGTCATCACAATCTACAATCACATTGCCAATTGATACCTTAGTGTCACCATATGACATGCAACTTTGTGATGAAGTAGAAGAGCTTGTGAAAGCATCACTCTCATAGCCCGAGCATGAATCATCATCATCATCATCATCATCAAGTGTGCTTGGAGTAGGATCATCAATTGCAACCTTGATGTTGGGCCTTCATCATTCTTATCAAGTGATCTTGGGGTAGGTAGATCATTATCTTCATCATCACTTGACCATGTGGTGGAGCAATCTTCCACAACTACCAAGTTGTAGTCTTGCTCAACACTCTCATGTGCCACCAACTTGGACACATCAGCATCATTGTTTGGAGCCTACTCATATTTTTCAATGAGGTAGGTCCAAATCTCATGAGCACTCTTCATCTCCATTATCTCATCAAATATGTTATCTTTCATAGAATGGTAGAGAATGTTAGTAGCTTAGCAATTGAGATGTAGGCACTTCTTTTGTGCTTGAGTTGCATCCTTTCTCTCAATTGCACAAGAGAGTCCCACATCTACGATCCACCACATTTGGGGAGAAATAAACTTAAAATTGCATGTCAACCAATTTCTCCACCGTGCAAAGTGTGTGCCATCAAATATGTGTGGACACTCAACATCTAGCCCATAAGTCGCCATCCTCTCGGGTCGGTAAAGTCGCCATCCACCGAGCGTCCGGAGCTCACAGACAGAGCCGAACCTAGGGTTTGGTTCCGAACTCAAGCGCAATGGTCCGGACCCCCTTGGCCCTATCGTCCGGAGCTCGGTTTTCAGCCGAGACTCCTCCGCACTTCTTCCTTTGCTTCTCATGTGCTAACATAAATGTGTTTTTCACCTTGTGCATGTGTGTTAGCATTTTCATAATCATTTTCAAAGCATTTTAACTTGCTCTTACCGCGCCACTCGATCCTAATGCATCGCAAAGTTAGATCGCTCAAGTGGCACTAGATAACCGTTATGCAAACAAGTTTGCCCCTCTTGATAGTACGGTTATCTATCCTAAACCCGGTCATAAACTTCTCTACACACCAATGACCGGTGAAATGGAAATGCCCTATGGTTATACCTTTGCCTTGCGCATTCCATTCCTTCTCCTTCTCCATCTCCATCTCCAATGTTGATGCAACATATGCACCAACTTATCATCAAATGATATGATCCACTTCATATCATCACGTGACCGTATTGGTTCATCGATCTTGACCTCACTTACTCTTCACCGTTGCCTTGGTCCATCGGCGCCAAGCATCACCCGCTTGCCCTTCACACTTGCAACCGGTCTATCAAGCCAAGCCTCATCTTGATCTTCTCCACCTTGGTCACATGACTCCATGTCATGTTTCATGTGCAATTAAGCTCCTTCATCACACAATCACCTGTGAACTAATCTCCTATGTATATATCACTTAGACACATATTAGTCCACCTAAGTTGTCACTCAATTACCAAAATCACACAAGGACCTTTCAGTATGTACCGTGCGTCTTGTTGTCTAAATATAACCGCATTACGTTACTTCTAGATGCACCACAAGGTGAGAATGGCAAGGGTGTGCACAACCTTGGTGCCTCCATGAATCAACATTCGTAGTCTGACCCATATATCCATTGTGTCGGCCACAAATTTTGATAGTCACTCTATGTCGCTACCTTGCTCTATACTAGACGCGAGAAAGGACATTGAATGAATAAGTGGGTGGCGGTTTCCAAATTTCGCTCACATAGAGCACAAAAGTAGTTATTTTCTCACCCCCTCAATTGTAGGCGTGCTGCAGTCCATAGCCTATCGCGCACTAGAAGCCACATGAAAAATTTGCATCTAGGCGGAGCCCAAGCTTTCCAGACGAGAGTTGGAAAGGTGGAAAGGATGTGTCTAGCAAATTGGATCTCATAGGCCGATTTTGCTGAATATTTGTCCAAGTTATCATGTCATCTTGTGTGTCACACAAGTCTAGGTGTACCGATTGTACTAGGTTCCATACGTTGAAAAACCGACTGAGAAGATCATTATTCAAAGAGTAGGTTGTACCGTCCATTTTCCATCTTATATAGCATCCATGACAGTTCTATTCTTTCTTATGTTGTGGCTGTACAGGATCGGAAACAAGATCGATGGTGCCTGGCAATGGTTCCTTTTTGGCCTCCAAAAAGATGCCTTGTCACCATTGTGAACTGATACTCGTGTTGCTGCAATAAAAAGGGACTCATCCACCGCGTCAATCGGTAGCTTTGTACCCACCCATGATCTATCAGGGTACAACCAAGAGAACCACAACTAGAGTAATCGTAGAGCCCGACTAAAATTTTATAAGTCTAGTATGCCTAGACCTCCATAAGGAATTGGCTGAGCCACCATAGTCCACCTTATTTTGCATTTCCCACCTGATATATTGCCGTCACCCGGCCACAGGAAGCGACATCATGCCTTGTCTAGGTCTTCGTGCAGTTGTTTTGGCACTTTTAGTGATGTGAGGAGATATATCAAGATTGTGCTCAGCACTGATCTGACTAATTCACGATGGCCAGCTGGTATCAATTGTACAACGAAAACACGTCTTGAAACTTATAGTTCAAAACTAAACATCAAGATGGAATCATGAAGAAGAAAAGCCCGTGCAAATTTAATTATGTAGTTTGAGGCGCCATAGGTCCAAAATGTCATGTATCTGTTGCAGTTACTCTAAGGCCAGTCAATGTCAATGTCAAGTTTCACCTCCCAGCTTCCAATACATAAAAATACGTGAAACTTTGATATCAAATAGGTCTATTTCTAAATTTAAGTTTCATTACATTTCATAGGTTATTTTAGTATTTCGTGGGTCCCATATGTACCAATCATAATTTAGTATGACACACTAATGAAACAAATTGAGTCCTCCATGTGAGTTTCACGTGGTTACCAACATTTTGGAAATCGCGCTAATACATTTCATCTCTATGAAACTTTCTTGTTCTCTCTCCTCCTAGTTTCATGTAAAAATTCTCGTTTTATTGATGTGACACCATATTTAATATGCATGAAACCTCTTATGAAATTCCATTGAGACTGACCTAAGATAGAGAGAGAGAGGAAATAATAAGGAGGTCATAGACGAATAGAGTAATTTTTTAATTTCCATTATCTTCTGTTGGTCTCATACCTATAACATTAACATTTTATTGGTCACATACCTATAACATTCATAGTATTTTAGATTCGGACCTAGTTTAATAAATTAATTGGATTGCTACACGAAATAAAAAAAAACCCTCAAAAACTAGTTTGTTTAACCGGTGTAACCGATTGCAAAAGCAACCTTACAAAAAAAAACCCTTAATTTTCTCTTATTTTACTAAATAGACGATAATCTAGATTAGTGTTATTTTCCAGTAATAAGTAACAGTGACAAAGTGTTTGTTGTTAAAAAATGAGTTTTACCTCATGATTAATAGATCCGTTCACGGACATCAAGCAACTGATAACCACCGTGACAAGAAAATGGCCGTAGAAATTAGACAAAATAAACAATAAAGACGACAGTGACAAAAAAGCTAGCAGGAGCTATGTACTAGTATTTATATTTGATAACCTGTACCCAAAAGAATACAACTATAGGAACTATGTCAGTCAAAGAATTTTATGTTTGACCAACTTTATTTAAATAGTATTACTATTTATGTCTCTAAATAATTTTATTATAAAAATATATTTTATAACTAATCTAATGATACTAAATTTGTATTACGAATATTATTATTTTTTTATATAAAATTAGTCAAAGTTCATATTGATTGACTTATCGAAAAGTGAGAATTGCATTCTAATTAGGACGGAGGTATCATTTTCCACCTATCAATCTACTCCCTCCGTCTCACAATAAAATGTATGCACGTCAGATGAATTCAGTACTAGATGAAAAACGTTGTCATGGCGTTCAGATCTTAGGTGTCAGACCAGACACCATTCACCAAAGGTCACGAGGTTTCACATTCCTAGACGACTACACAGCCGACACCTGTGGACCTTGGATCAATTAATGGAACATCACCGTACCTGGACTCGCCCTCAGGCCTGATCCAATGCTATCCCGACCAGATTTAGGACATGTTTGGTATAATTCCGCTTTATTAATGGAGAATTTTTTTTAGCTTCGATGGATGGAGGAGCTTTGTCAATGTAGTTAAAACTGTTTTAGAAAAAAGTTTGGTAAAATATATTCTTCTAGTGGGTAAAATAACAAATTGTTTATACCATCCTTATGTTTTTCCTTTTTCATTTTCCTTTTTTTCTTATGTAATTTACCTTTTTTCTCATTCTCTTTAGCTTATTGTTCACTGTCGATAAGAGTATACAACCACACACAAGCTTCAGCAGGTGAGATCGAATGCATGCAAAGAAAGTGTTATCTTCTCTCCTCCGCCTTATCATCTCCATCCACAGTTTCACACGCAAACGGCTGAGTTAAACCTGGTAAGGACTTGTTTAGATGCACATGTTATCTCAATCTACACGTGTTGCAGTGGATTAGAATGTAAATTAGTTTAATTTACACCCAATACACTTTAACACATGTGTTTACAAACAAGACTTAATGGTTTGGGTTGAAACCGGGTTTACTAGTTTGGGCTCCTATTTGGTTTCGGCTAGTTTGGTTGAAAATAAGTTAACCTTCGACTGGTGGAGGAGTTTTTAGTTTTGGTTGGTGGAGTAGCTTTGTTGATGTAGTTAAAACTGTTTTAGAAAAAATGTTTTGTAAAATTGTCTTTTCTAATGAGTAAAAACAACAAATTGTTTATACCATTCTTATTTTTTTTCCTTTTTATTTAATTTATCTTTCTCTCGTTCTCTCCAGCTTATTTGTTCAGCACCGGATAAGTATACAACCGCACGCAAGCTTCTTTCACCGTGAGATTGACTGCACGCAAAGCAAGTGTTATCTATATTCTCCTCTGCCTTATCCTCTCTATCCAAAGTTCCACACACAAACGGGCTCAAATAAACCTGCTAAGGTCTTGTTTGATACACATATATCTATATCAATTCATATGTGTTGAACTAGATTATAGTAGAACTTAGTTTAATTTTCATTTAATACACTTTAACATAAGTGGATTGACATAAATATATGTGCTTCCAACCGGTGGAGTAGCTTTGTTGATGTAGTTGAAATTGTTTTACAAAAAATTATTTTGTAGTTTCTTCTAGTGAGTAAAAACAACAAATTGTTTATACCGCCCTTATGTTTTTCCTTTTTTATTTATTTTTTTTATTTAATTTATCTTTCTCTCATTCTCTCCGGTTTATTTGTTCACCGCCGTATAAGAGTATACAACCGCACACAAGCTTCTTTCAACGTGAGATAGACTGCACGCGAAGCAAGCGTTATCTTCTCTCCTTTGCCTCGTCCTCTCCATCCAAAGTTTCACATGCAAACGGCTCAGGTAAACCTCATAAGGTTTTATTTGGATACACATATATCTATATCAATTCACATGTGTTGAAGTAGATTATAGTAAAACTTAGTTTAATTTTTATTCAATACACTTTAACACATAGATTGACATAAATACATCTGATTCCAAACAAGGCCTAATGGTTTGGGTTGAAACTGGGTTTACTAGTTTGGGCTCCTATTTGGGTCCGCTTGATTTGGTTGAAAATATGTTAAAAAATACATCATCTATTATAAATTATAAGTCATTCTAAAAATCTTAAAAAGTCAAAACATCTAATCGAACTTATACAATAATATAATTATATTTATTATGTCAATTAAGTATTATTAGATTCTTCATCAATTATATTTTTATAGTACACTTATTTGTTATCATAAATCTTTAAGATTTTATTTATAATTTTAGTCAAACTTGAGATATTTTGACTCTTTAAAAATTTTAGAATTACATATAATTTTGAATTGACAGAGTATAATGGATTGATTTGGTTTGAAGCAGCAGCTACAACGGGTTTATTGACTGGGAATTGGTTTTAGATGGTTTGGCTAAAGGATTTGCACTTGCTAGCATGCTCTTCATTAATGACACCTGCTGCGGTGTGCTCACGGGTGCATAGTATGCCCGTGCTTCTCGCATCACACCGTACGTAGTTCCTAGCAACAAGAAAAGGAGAGAGAAAATCTGAAGAACCAGAGGAGGTGTCGGCGTGTCGTAGAAGAAAGCAAAAGCAAGGAGAAAGATAACGTGGTGGGCCAGCCTGCATCGATAGGAACAAAAAAACGGATTAACCACTATTCGGTTGGGAAGCAAGCTGAGATAAATGAAGTTCAAGGAATGGATTAGACTGCTTCGACTTCCATAGTACCCAAAGTATGTGAAAGCATCAGTTTCGATGATTAATAATAATATAAGATTATTATGGCTCATGTGTGTTTTCTTTAGATAATTTAAGTTAGGTCACCATAATAGTGATTGTTTGAGCACTTAATAGTTTTCACGGCCATACAAAGATAGACGGCAGTGTTAAGGATGGTCTAGTTCTATGTATCGATTGACGTTGAGAAATACTTAGAGTAGATTAGAACTTTATTTTTTCTTTAGTCATACTATGAAGGAGGTATAAACTAGTAGCTTGACTTAGATGAGTCTAATATGTTAAGTGTGGTGTATACTTATCAAACTTAGCACTAGGTAGTTTAGTGATGGCCCAAAGATCAAAAAGAACAAGTGTCATTCACAAAGTGTTTGAATTGTAAGTGAAAAAGAAGCTCAAAGTTACTTCGAACTCAGATGCACAGGGTGCCCAAAAATCAAATAGAACAAGTGTCATTCACTAATTTCGGAGGGTACGTCTCCTTCTCGCACGAAGACTTACTCTAGACCATGCGAACAAGGTGGTATGAACCATGGCTCCAGGTTTGTTTAAAAGTGTTTGGACCTTGTGAATAGTGAGCGCCCGGATCAATGGTGATGACGTTCTAGACGTATGCAGAGAGGTTCTAGAGAGCATAATTGGCACCGAACCGTCGGGCCAACCAATAGTGAGGGTCTAGACCCACAACTGTCAAGTCAGGCATAATTTGCATATTGCGTTGTTTGTGAGAGTTGGACCCAGAGTGAATGTTTTGAACCCTTCCTGTATGATTTAGTTGAGAGAACTCGCAGAAAAAGTGAATTGTTTCAAACGGCTAGTTTGGAGAGTTAGGGGTATTTATACTTGTTCAGTTTATTCAATTGAATACACATATTGGAGATTAAAGGAGTGCAAGAGTTTAGTGAGGAGTTTGGGATTTGATAATCCAATATTAAGGATTTCATTAGTGCATAGAGGATAGCAAGTGTGCATCTAACTTCCTCACTAGACTTGTCAGGGTCAATTGAGAGTTTGTATTTGATACTCTTGGTGATCAGCATTACCTAGACGGTTTGATGGTGATTGAGAGCTTAGTGATCATCCAATGGAGCTTGATGATGACCCAGCTCGTAAGCGACTATGAGCAATTCACTGTGTCAGAATAACGAAGAATCAGCTTGTAGAGAGCACTTGGTCCTTGCGCGGATCAAGAGGAAGCGATGCTACGAAGAATCACCCCGGGTTGATTCACCATGGAGGGAGGTTGGATCAGAGTCCAGTCAACTGGAGTCCATCGTTCAAGACAACCGTCAATTGAGAAGGTTTATGTATTTCCTCGTTTCATTTCATCAACTATTTTTTTATTGATTTTGAACATATAGATTAACTGTAGAGGTGAAGGAGGAGCTGATGGAAGTGAAGGAGGAGCTGATAGAGGTGAAGGAGGACGTTCGTAAGATTAAGTAATGTTTCAGATATTATAGGTAGAGGTCAGCCAGTATAACGTTTGTTTCTAAAATTAATTCTAACTAACTCTATATCTCTATTCCTGAACTGTGTGCGGACTGCATTGTTGGCTTGTTCCTGCTAGATTCCGTTTTAGTAGGCCTGGTCGCATGAGCTCCGTAGCAAAAATATAATCCATTATCGCCCACATCTTGATACTACCTCGAAACTAGTCTGCTACTAGTTTCTATCACAAGACTTACACCATTCACCAGATTACAAAAAAGGAAAAGAAGATGCCCGGGAGCTCGTCAAGCTCGTCAGTTACAATATCCATGATAAAACAAAACCAGAACGGAAGAATTACACAAGGGGATGGATAACAACAAGGCCAGATTACAACTATTTATAAAGGAAAAGTGGGCGCTCATACACAAGTCTATGAAGAAAAGATAGCTACAGTGAAGAAAGCAGTAAAGACAAAAGATTCTACAAGGACTGCATTGATGGGATACAAACAACTACAATAAAGGCAGGACATCAGTACGACATACAGAATATCCAAAGGAATATTCCAGGACAACCATACAACCCATGTCATCTCACAACCAACCCTACAGCAAAATAAATACGCCAAAAACAACTCGGCTACGAAGCTTACAAGATACAAGGAGTCGAAAGCTACATATACAACACCTCAATTACAACAAAAGATCGCAAGTGACAAAATATAAAAACCAAAACCAAGGCTACATCAAGTCTACCACCAAAGAAGACACAACACATGATCAAAGCCATACAGGATAAAAAAAACCCAGAGCTTCCACACAACATGTAGAAAGTCCTGGTTCGCAGGCAGAAAACCACTCCCAACAAATGAGATTGGACAGCTCCAACTCTAGCCTTTCCAGCAGGAGTTTGATGCATGCATGGACGGCTAGGCAGATGGAGCGCACCGCATCAACTAACTTGGGAGCGGCAACAGTGACAGCCCGGAGTTCAGTAAACAGATAGAGAAGGCATGGAAGACATTTTATAAGACTTCTTCTACCCACTCCTAGTTTCAAACGAAGAATTCTTCTACCCACTCAATTACCAGTAGTTCGGCCCAGAGTTTAAAGGTGAATTGTTTCAAACTCGCAAAAAAAGTGAATTGTTTCAAACGGCTAGTTTGGAGAGTTAGGGGTATTTATACTTGTTCAACTCGTCCTTTTAGCCCTCTTGCCTATTTATTCAGTTGAAGAAACATATTGGAGATTAAAGGAGTGCAAGAGTCTAGCAAGGAGTTTGAGATTTGATAATCCAATATTAAGGAGTTCGTTAGTGCATAGAGGGTAGCAAGTGTGCATCCAACTTCCTCACTAGACTTGTCAGAGTTTGTACTTGATACTCTTGGTGATCAGCATCACCCAGACAGCTTGATAGTGATTGGGAGCTTGGTGATCATCCAATGGAGCTTGATGATGACCCAGCTCATAAGAGACTATGAGCGATTCACTGTGTCATAATGACAAAGAATCAACTCGTAGAGAGCACTTGATCCCTGCGCGGATCAAGTGGAAGCGATGCCCTTACGCAGGTGCTTTAACAAAATCTAGTAGGGAGTGTCGACCCTCTTATACCTTAGCAAAATGTCGTCGTGCTTATTTCTCTCCTTACTTTGAGCAATTATGTTTGAAGCTGATATCTAATAGACCACATATTTCATTAATTAAGCAGAAAAGTTTGTTACACGATCTCAAAAAATTGGTAACAACTGAGTTACCAACATGGTAACAACAAGGTTACCAATCATCCTACACTCTACTGGGTCCTGGATTAAAAGATTAAATGATAACTGGTTTTAGCTCTTGAGAACCCAAGTACTATACCCTGGACAGCATCACCGCTAGCTGCCTAAATCCCGCCGTACAGCATGTCTGAGCCTCATCGAGAATTGCATTGGCAAGCTCGAAAGCCGTCTGCTGATTCTTGTTGAAGTTCCGAGCGTTTCGCTCCTTCCAAATCTGCAGGTTTACTAGCGGTGGCCATCTCACGCGCCAGCCAATTCGTGTAATGACGGAAGCCGATTCATGTAGGAAATTGGCGTTCCACCTAAATATGAGCAACGGGCTGGCCCGGTCCAGTACGGCCCGGGCCCAGGCTTGGCCCGGTCCGTACGGATATGAGCCATAATGGCCTGCGTGCCGCCGTGCCGTGCCTGCACAGGCCACCGTGCTTGCTCGCCAGCCCAGGTTCGGTCTGTGGGCCGAAATACAGGTTGTGCCAGCCCGGTGAGCACGGGGCCCAACCAAATTCGGGCCAGCCCGTAGCCAAATTTTTGAATAAACCCTTGTTCAACTTCATTTTAATTTTTTAACAGATCAAGACACAAGGTTAAATTATATACACAAATCACAGAAACACATTCATTTGAAAAGTTCAACATATTCTAATTCACAAGTTCACAAAACCACATTCATTTGACAAATGGACAAATTATCAAATTCACAACTTACAACATACAAGTTCTAATGATGACAAATTGACAAGTTCAAGACAGGAATTTGGCTTAAAATTGAGTTGTTCGTGCAATGCCGCCTCATTAAAAACCTTTTTAGCCTCGAAAGGAAAAGAGTACGACAAGCTCATTATTTGAATTTAAAGGTTCAAATGTTATTACAAACCAAGAGTCGCAGCTCAAATGTATCAAACTCTCAGTCACTCTCACAGTCTCACTCTCAGTCTCAGTCTCACAACTCTCACTCAATGCCTCACTGCTCAGTGCTCACTCTCTCAACTCTCATCTCTCAAGCTTCTTCCTCATCAAGGTACTGGTTCTTGTAATAGTCTTCCAACTCCTTGTCCTCCATAGTATGCTGGCCCTTCTCTTCACCTAGCTCTCAGTCTTTGACGCAGACCAACATCTCCACACTGTCGGCTCCCAATCGGCGTCGGTGCTCCTCAATGATCCTGCCACTAAGACTAAAGGTAGACTCTGAAGAAACAGTTGAGACAGGAACATCCATAATATCTTTAGCCATTGCAGAGAGAACTGGATAGGTTAGTTTATGCTCATGCCACCAGTTAAGGACATCAAAATCATCATCATAGGTCACAACATTGTCACTGTCAAGGTAAACAATGAGTTCAGACAGACCAGGAGGCACAAGAGATGATCCAGTAGTACTAGAAGGACCAGAAGAAGAAACTGATCCTCCAAATATTTTGCCCCATGCCTGCTTCCTCTTACCTGTCAGTCCAGATGGATGGTTGGCCCTAGCTGGCCTAGCTGCACCAAACTTAGATTCATACTTGTCACACAGTTGATGCAACTCAGACTTAACCTCAGCAAGATAATCAATGTAACTAATATTGTTACACTGAGACAGCAACTCAAGCACATTTTGCAAACATCTGATCTTAGCCCTTGGGTCCAAAACAAAAGCAAATGAATACAACAGAGGTATTTTTTTCTAGTATTTAAGGAATTTAGTTTTCATTGACACAATAATAGCAGCAAGATTAGAATCATGTTCATAGTCATGCAAGTGGGTAGCAAGCAAAAGAATGTGATGCAGTACCAAAGGACTAGTAGGGTAATAAACACCAGAAAGAGCACAGATTGAATCATAGAACAATTCAAGAAACTTCAATATTTTTTCAGCAATATACCAATATTGTTCATTCAAAATTGGATAGCCATACTGAGTATTGATGAAAACAGAAAAGACAGATCTATATGGCATCAAATGTTTCAGCATAAGGTAGGTTGAGTTCCATCTAACATCCATATCCAAACAAAATTTACGAGGACGCATTCCCTTAGCATGACAGTACTCCTTGAATTGAGCAATGCGTTGATTAGATAAATTTAGAAAAATAATTGCACTTCTAAAAGTCTCCAGGCAAGGTTTAAGCCTTTTCAAACCAAATTTAACAATCAAATTAAGTATATGGCAAGCACAGCGCTGATGCACAACATAATACACCTTTTTACTAGGGTCTAAAGGATCAATATCATAGCCAAGTAACCATCAAACATACAGGACAATCCAAGCATAGCAGTTGTATTAGCAGATGCATTATCAAGACTAACAGAGAAAACTTTGTCAAGCAGGCCCAGTCTCTAAGCACACCCAATATGCATTCAGCAATGTTAACACCACTGTGACTCACTTCAATCAGTTTAAAACCAATAACAGATTTCTTAAGTTCCCAATCAGAAGTAATGTAGTGAGCCACAACAGTGATATAGTCCTCTTTAGCATTACCAGACCATATATCAGAAGTCAAACAAACTGAAGACACACCAGACAAAACATCAGTTTTAAGTTTAAGCAATTTCTCATTGTAAAGCCTAGACAGATCTCTAGATGTGGTGAATCTAGAGACTCTCTTGTATCTAGGATTGTGAGCATGCTGAATGTAATCATCCCAAGCATCATTGTCAGCAATAGATAGAGGCAGATCCAATCTAGCAATCAAACGACAGAGCTCAGCCCTAGCAACATCAGGCTTATACTCCCAGTTTCTATAAGATCCATCAGGGTTTAAAGCAAGCCTACTTTGAACAGCATTAGACCTATCAGTTTCATTTTACATGAGGTAGAATGTCTTCTTAAATGCCTAGTACCATTAGCAGATTTAGTAGACAAACGAGTACGACACATCTTGCAAACAGCAACAACAACATTCTCACCATCAACCGTCTCTTTGACTTCATCGAAGTCAGCCCAGACAGGAGATCGACGCTTACCAGTGGTGGTGGACGAAGCAAGTGAAATTGTGTCGCTAGCGGCCGGTGTCGCCTCACCGCCAGCAGTATCATCTTGGTTGGTAGGAGCAACACTCCTACCGAACAAGAGATGAGCAGCATCTCCCATATCGTCTTGGTCGTCGGGGATCTGGCCCAAGGCCCTCAGCTCATCGTTGATGGTAGAACCATCAGAGTCGGCCATGGCCACCAGCTACCACTTCTTCACCTCTCGCAGTCAGCACCGTTCCTCAACGGATCCAGCGGCACCAGCTAGACGTCGGCGACCTGCAAAGATCAGAGGGGGAGACAGAGAGGCTGTACTAGATCTAGATTAGGGTTAGGGTTAGGGTTCTTGTTCTTACCTGCATGGAGCCGGAGCCCGGCGCCGGAGAGATAGAGAAGAAGACGAGCGGCGGCACCTCCCCAAACGACGAGATCGACCGGTGGACGATGGTGAAGAATGAGAGATCAGAGGGCGAGACAGGCAAGATCCAGCGGTGGAGACCTCCAAGATCTCCAAGTAGAGCCAGATCCGGCACCGTTCCTCAACGGATCCAGCAGTGGAGACCTCCAAGATATCCAAGCAGAGCCAGATCTGGCACCATTCCTCAACGGATCCAGCGGCACCAGCTAGACGCTGGCGACCTGCAAGAACATAAGGGGAGAGAGATCAGAGGGGGAGATCAGAGAGGCACCAGCTAGGGTTAGGGTTCTTGTTCTTACCTGCATGGAGCCGGAGCCCGGCGCCGGAGAGATGGAGAAGAAGACGAGCGGCGACACCTCCCCAAACGACGAGATCGACCTCCAAGATCTCCAAGTAGAGCCAGATCCAACGCCGGCGGTGGAGGCCTCCAAGACTCCAAGGAGTCCAAGTAGGTGAACGACGTCGACTCGAGGTCGCGCGGCGACGACGAGCGAGCGGTGGCCGGTGGCAGTGGCGGAAGACTGCGGCGGCGGCGGCGACTCGGCGGCAGAGCGTTAGGGTTAGGGTTAGGGGTGTGGGGGGAGGAGCGGCTACGGGGAATGAGGGCGGGGGCGCGGGGCGGTAGCAGGGAGGCTTATATTGCCTCGCTGGCTACCAGGCCGCCTCCGCTAACCGGACCGGGCCGTGCCGCCCGGCGTGCCTAGGGGGCAGCCCAAGTCCGGTCCGCTATGGGCTTCGGGCCGGCCCGGGTATGGTGGGGGGACCGGGCCGTTCTCGAACCGTGCTTTTTAACCGTGCTTCGGACCGGGCCAAAAGCCCGCGGCTGCATGCTCAACTTTAATTCTACCAGCTACCGCACTCCTTTGTTATATCGCCTTCCAGTCGCCACGTACGCTGGCCGGCCTCCACCGGCCTCTTTATATACGCCACAGCTCGCCTCGAACGCACAGCCGCACTCGCACACCACACTAGCTTAGCTTAATTACCACAGACGACGTACGGGCGCCATGAAGGTCGTAGTGCTCCTGCTCTCCGTGTGTTCCTCGCTCGCGCTAGCGTGGGCAACGGACGCGGCAGACAGCTCCGGGTGGCCGTACCACTACGACGGCGAGAAGAGCTTCCATGAGTGGGCGCAGTCGCCGCAGGGCCGGTTCAGGGTGCTGGAGCGGTTCACCCAGGAGCTGCTCGAGGACGCCGTCGGCAACTACCGCGTCGCCGAGCTGGAGGCCGCGCCGCGTGCGTTCGTGCTGCCCAAATACTACGACGCCGACGTGGTGATGTTCGTCAAGGGCGGCGAGGGCGTCGTGGTGCTGCTCCGCGGCGGGAGGAGGGAGTCGTTCTGCGTCAGGGAGGGCGACGTAATGGTCATCCCCGCCGGCGCCGTCGTCTACTCCGCCAACACGCACAGCTCCGAGTGGTTTCGCGTCGTCATGCTTCTCAGCCCCGTCGTCTCCACTTCAGCTGGGCCCTTCGAGGTTTGCTTTGCTTTGCATCCCCGGCCGAACCACGATCGTCCAGTCCACTCCATATATGCATGCATGCATCTCTCCCTCTTGGCTTCGATCTCCTCGTTCGCAGTTCGCTGTTAGATCATTAGATGGAACTTTCTTCTTCGTGCTCATCTGATGATCGGCATGCATGCGCAGGAGTTCTTCCCCATCGGAGGCGGAAACCCGGAGTCGCTCTTCGGTGCCTTCAGCGTCGACGTTCTCGAGGCGTCGTTCAACGTACGTCGTATGCATTCGCTTCATCGTCCCCACGTGTCTTTTTTCCTAGCTTCTCTTCAGCGTCCATTTTTTCTCTAGCTAGCAAACTAATTAACCAGATCGATCGATGTGAGCACTGACATGCATGTGCGTAGATTGGCCGGGGAGAGTTGGCGATAGTGTTTGGGGAGCGGGACAGCAGGGGCGTGATATCGTCCAGATCACGACGGCGTCGGAGGAGGAACAGATCCGGGAGCTGAGCAGGATCACGAGGCGGCCGCGACTCCGGTTCACGTTCTTCTACTACCGAGTCCGAGTGGGAGATCACGCCGTTGAGCCTCACGGGCAATAGCCCCACCTACTCCAACAGCCACGGCAGTCACTACGAGATCACCGGCGACGACTGCCCTCCCCTCCAGCTGCTCGGCATGGAAGTCATCCTGGCAAACATCTCCCTCGTAAGCAGGCGTTTTTTATTTCTTCTTCTTCAACCGCGCAACTGATCATCATCCTTTCTGATACTGGCATGCATGCGCTCATGCGTGAGTGCAGGGATCTATGATGGCACCGAGCTACAGCACCCGTGCCTCCATTATAGCCATCGTCGTGGCCGGCTCCGGCTCCTTGGAGCTGGTGAGCCCGTACGTCTCCGGCGGCCGGGACGACCGGGAGGGGAGGCGCGGAAGAGAGGAAGAGGAGGAGCACAGCAAGTCAGGAAGCTACTACAGGCTGGTGAAGTCCCGCATCACAGAGGGCTCCGTCATCGTCATCCCTGCGGGGTACCCGGCCGCGCTGGTCGCCGGCAAGGACAAGAACCTCGCCGTCCTCTGCTTCCAAGTGAACGCCAACTTCGACGAGAAGGTGTTCCTGGCTGGCACCAACAGCGTGCTGCGGCAGATGGATGGGGCAGCCAAGCTGCTGGCGTTCCCGGCGGCGGACGAGGAGGAGGAGGTGGACCATGTCATCGGAGCACAGAAGGATGCCGTCTTCCTGCTCGGGCCCCAGAACCGCAGTGTCTCGTTGGCGTAAGCGCATGTATGCCACCCCGGTGGTGAGGATACGAGAGGAATAAAGTAGTTGGCTCGCCGGCCGTCGCGTCATGTACGTGCGTCCAGTGGACGGACGGTGACGCCCGACCCTGTGTACGGGAATATGTAATCGTATCTACTACCAACCTATGCAGGTGAAATAAAATAACGTTGTTGACAGTTGGGACAATGCCTGGTCGTGAAAAACGGAAGGAAAAAAAAAAAAAGTTTGCATGGTCCATTCTAATGCAGAAGGCACGCTCTTATTCTGAAACCTTTGCTAGTTGCTAGTACACAAAGTTGCTAGTACCAAAGATGAAATTTCTGACGACATCTCGCCTTATTTTATTCCCACGACTAGAGACACAAATAATAGAAAACTTTATAATATAACAGAAAACATTGAAAATTAAATTTGTAATTTGGTATACTCTAATCATCGTCGTTAATAATATGTAAACTTTGTTCTACCGTGGTTCACGTTGTTCTGATAAAAGTCATTTAGAATATATTACTTATTTTACTATTTTTATTGAAATAACCAAATAGGATATTCGTGAAACTGTAGTGCTAGCGTCCAGACATCTGGACAGACGTGCCTATACTCTATTTCGTACGGCCACGCGAGATTCATGATGCCCGCGCGCTGCCCGCCCGCTCGGTGGGTCTCCAGCACTAAGAACATATCTACTTTTATAAAT
The DNA here is from genome assembly GCA_022036555.1 of Microstegium vimineum. NCBI lineage: Eukaryota > Viridiplantae > Streptophyta > Magnoliopsida > Poales > Poaceae > Microstegium > Microstegium vimineum. Next base: position 58,411,527 of record CM039124.1, read on the forward strand.
ATCTAGATCAAACATTTTTAACATACATCCGAACAACTAAAACACTTGTGACGTTTAGAACACTTACAAAAACATCTTAAAAGCCATAGCAAAATATATGCAACATCTAAATATAACTCTTGTAACATATGTTTGAAAACTATATAACATCTAGATAACCACACTTGCGCGTACCTTTGAGAAACACATGAAAACATTTAGAGCAAATGTTTGCAATATACGTGTACAATCATCATCGTAACATATGTAATATTCTGATTTACTTTCAAAACACATTCAAAACTTGCAGTATATCTCTGAAACATTTAAAGCATAATACTTGAAACATACACTTGCAATTGAAACATGTGCTTTCAATCGCAACATGTGTTTTTAATCACAACATCTACGTGCTGTTTGGACGAATGGAGCCTCGTGAACGTGGTGCTTGACGTCGGCACGGAGATCCATGCCGCAGAGTGGTGTGAGGGGTATGCCAGCGTGCGGGCGATTGCGCGGCTCCCGGCGATAGGGCAAGCAAGTGCGATCCCTCGCAGGTCGCAGCGAAGCACCCCCACGGTGGAGGCAGTAGCGTCGGGCGACAGCGTTGCACGTGGCGAGCAGCCTTTGCACTGGAGAAGGCGAGCGACCGTGTCGCAATCCGTCAGAGCTGGCCGCGGCGATCGGATGCGCGGTGGAGAAGACCGTGACGGGCGAGGGAGAATGGGGAGTCGACCTCATATTTTTTTGGAGACCGAGAAGCCATGAGGGGAGCATGCGTATTGGGCTGGTCTGCATACCCAAATTTGCTCGGTTGAATATTTGTGTTGTCTATAGAGAGTGCATGAGATGTGAGAGCAGCCGCATGGAGCGCAAGGCTGAGAAAGGGACAACCGTGTGGGGAAAATATAGCCTTTTTTATTGACCCATCTGTATTAGGGATAGATTATTGGTGATTTGTAGGCTTATATGTTTCTCAATAATCCGAAAAGGCAGTATAGGCGGTCACCAATAACTTTCTGTTGGGGAATATGGGGATGAATTATTGGTGAGAATTGGAGATGCTCTTAGATGTTTGTTCGTGCCTTTCATGAAACTCTGTTCAGTCTTTTTTTTTTATGCTTGTGAGAAGACTATTAGGTACGGTGAACCGGTGATGCAGCTTCTTCATGGAATTTTTAAGCCAGACCTTCATTTTTTTTGAGCTTTTTTTATCACTTAAGGTTTAATGCTCATCTATTTCTGTTGACGTGGACATGCTAAAGTATCTAGGAGACCCGGAGCTCTCTTTAAAGACAAAAGTGCTACATATGAGGGTCCATTTTCTCGGGATTTATTCGCTATAAGTAATTGCTCATCTTAATGTCTACTCGCGTGGAAGATTTCCCAATTACTGGACAAAATTACGAATGATTTGTACAAACAAAAAACCTGAACAATGTTGTTTAATCTGACAACCAAATACAAACAATAATACAAATGCGACGCTCAAATAACCAATTCTCAGCCAATACCGAACAGTGACACAAGCACATTCTGAATGTCTGAATCCCCAAAGGCCCGTGGGCAACAAACAAAGCAAGCTAGATGAACCAAGATTGTCACACAGCCGAGATGGCATAGACGGTGACAGCCGCGAATGCTAGCACCAGGCTCACCGCCGCCCGGACCGACACGCCGCCGGACCTTATGAACGGCGCCGTCGGAGTCGTCTTCGATCCAGTGCCGGTTCCTGCATCATCAGTCCCTGTCATGTAAGAAAGAAGCCGTGGACAGCAGAAAACCGATGAGCAAAACGGTTGTTTGTCGCCTTACCTGCGGTTGCTGCTGGTACTCCGTACGACGACGGCGTGGCCGGCGTCGTCGCGGCGCCGCCCGGAGCGCTACCACCGCCGCCAGCAGCTGCCAAAGCAACGAATTGAATGCACGGTTCATTAGCACGATTCAGCAATAAATAGGAGTACGCACGCAAGAATCATGCATGTCGCTCGGCCGGCAGTCGGCGCCGCCAGCAGCTCTGCACTTACAGTTGCACTTGCTCGCCGGCGGGGTCTTGACGCTGCAGGCCTGGGGCAGCTGGAGCGCGCGCGTCTTGTCGATGGTGACGCCGCCGAGGGTGGAGGCGTCGCTGTTGAGCGCGGCGCAGAGGCACTGCGGGTTGGTCTGCACCACGCTGGCGAGCTGCGTGCAGCACGACGGCGGCGGCCGAGACACGTTGCCGCTGATGTAGTTGAGGCACGGGTACAGGCTGATCAGCGTCGTCGTGCACCCGGACCCTGACCCTGACCCGGACTGCGCCGACGCCGAGGCCACCAGCGCCGCCGCCACCGCCGCCGCCAGGAGCCACGCCACGGCCGACGACTTTCCTGCAGCCATTTTTCTCTTCACCTCGGTAACGCGATTGCCGATTTGTGAATTGGATGATGAATTGCCGGTTTGTGTTGTTTGTATTTGTGTGCTTGAGCTGTGTGTTGCTTGGAGATTGTGTTGATGAGGTATTTATAGGAGTGGTTCGTTTGGGAAGTTGGATGGGTTGGTTAACTTCGGTGATCTGCCGCTTCCTAATCTGTCCAGGAATTCATCTTTTTCGCGTCGATTCGTGCAGGAGTTGTTACGAATTTGGCAGTACTTCATTCGGCGCATCTGCTGAAAAGATGGTGCTCTGAATTTCAACCTGGCGCTGGCCCTTGACGTGTTAGGTGCTGCAAAAAACGGTACGTACCAGTGTACCAGCATCAGTTTTGGTCACCGTCACTGTGAGCACGACGGGTGGCCAGCATTTTTTTGTAAAAGGAGCCGTTTCAAAATTTCAGCTCGGATAACATTACTTTTATAAGGCGTGTACACTACAAAGACTCAATCTCCATGTTTTTATTAAAAATGAATTATACTATTACTTTTTTAGAGTGTTAAATGGTGCTATTAAACTCCTAATGGGAAGAAGTTTCTAATGATTAACATTATAAGAAAATAAGGGTCTGAGATTAATTTTGATTTCGAGGCAGCACAGAGTTGAACTGTGCCCATCTGGTAGGGTGTTTATTAACTGCCAGCACTCCGGTTAAAAAAATCCACATAAATTAAAAATTTGCCAAAAGCATTGCTCGCCTTATTGGCTTGACTTATAAGCTTGACTTATCAGTCATTGTATAATGTTTTTCTCTCACAATAAAAAAACAAAAATGACATCGATTAGCCGAACAGAAAAAAATTCTTCACTGTGCATTTGTGCAATATAAGACTAAAAAGTAATTTGATTTTCTTTCAGAAAAAGGACAATTTGATTAGAAATTTAGAATGTGTGTAATATATCTATCTTATACATTATTAAATCACCTATATAATTCTTAATAATATAGCCATTCCATGCATTTATAATCTTCACAACATATAGGTGATTTAATCTTTAAAGAAATCTAGAGTTACGTTCAAGTTGTATTTGATAAACTAGTTGCAAGTATAGCTGTAAATATGGAAACGTGCAAATATGCACTATTAGTCCTCCCTCCAAGATTCGGCTCCTCTCTAATAGGAGTAGTTGGTAAAAGTTTGCAAGCGAGAGGTGACGTGCTACTGGTACTGGATTATGTGTTTCATCATTTGTTGTTGTTCAGCAACCCTGATGGCTTTACCAAATCGTTACCACTTCGTCTCGTCGTTGCTTCCTCTCAGCTAACAGCATGTGTACCGTAGTACTACACTGCTACTCCTATCTCTCTCATGATGTATCTAATATTACATATTTTATATTTAATATCATACATATAAAGATTTTTAATAAACTAAATTAAATTAAAAATAGTTTCAACTCGGTACTATAGTAGAATTGTATTTTTTCTAGATGAAGAGAGTATCTGGTAATATCAAGGTTGAAGCGATTGCCTCAGATGTTGTTCAAGCATCTTATATATCGTAAATTTTTTGGTGTATATCACGGGTACTAAATGGGCCAACACTACAAAGTTATCTCCTTCAATGACATGAACATGTAGAAGATTTGGTTACTAAAATTCTAAAAGTTTCAAAATATTATTAGTGACTTAATATTTAGTTCAAAAACATTTTGTATGTATTGGTATGTATTCAAGAGGTGGTGAGTGGTGAGGTAGTATCATGGGGTGAAAGATAGTTGATGGGCAGAACAAAGACTTGCACCCTGTTTGGATGTTATACTTTTGAAAAAAAACCATGGTCTTGAGAAACTTTATTTTAGAAAAAGGGAGGTGTAAAGTCAAAGTTTAGAAAAAAGAGATTTAAAATGGAGATTCTGAACTAAAAAAAATAGTTTTAGCAAATAATATGGTTCTCAAGACTCAAAAGATCATTATATGCAAACAACATGTATAGTTTTCAAAGCAAAGTATTTCAGAAAACCATGATAGGTTTGGAACAAAATATTTTGCATCCAAAAAAAACCATAGCGATAGCTAAATCAAAAGTTCATAATTATCCTTACGGGAGACAAATACATGCTAGAAGGCAAGGGCGAGCAAACAGAGGAAGACCCTGTTTGGTAGGAATTATAGCTCAACTTCTCAAGTTGTTTACTATAGTACCTTCATCTACATAGCGAGTGTGGGATAAACAACTTCACGCATGAATCTCTCCAAAAAGTACCAGCTTCACCTAGTTTCCTATGGCACTGGTGGGCCCAACGTGACCATGGGCACATTTGCCCCAGGTGGCATGTGGAGGGGCACGAGGCCGCAAGAGAGGGAGCATCAAGTCATCAAGTATTTCACTATACTGTACAAAGTTATAATGATAACAAGCCAAACTCAAATCCCGGAAACTTATACCACAAAACACAACGCATCATGCATCATCCTACGACACCACATCCTGATCAAACGAAAATGGATGCAGCTATCGACAGTACAATGGTGATAGCCGCCACGGACACGTGAGAGCTCCTAATCGCCGAGCTGGGCACCACCACTGGCCTCTGGGAGAAGGGCGTCGAGTCCACGGCCGGAGACGTCGCCGTGGGATCCACCGGAGACGCCGCCGTGGGATCCACAGGAGAGTCTGACGATTCCGGTGCCATCGGTGCTGCAAATGTGTCGATCGATCACACTTGTCAGTAAAGTTCAGAGAAGAAACCTCGAGTGACATGAGCAGAGAAGGCTTACGCAGTGGAGGCAGCGCGGGAGCGAACGCGACAGGTCCTGGAGCTGGGATTTGCGTTGCCGTGTCTGCAAAAATTACGGGTTTCGCCATTAATGGAGACGGACGGGGTATAATAAGTTCGCGGCGGCGCGGGGACGAGCCGGCGACCAACGTACGTACCTCGGCACTGGAGCGGGACGGAGGTGGAGCTGCAGAGCTTGGGGAGGGAGATGGCCAGCGTGCGGTTGATGGGGAGGCTGAAGGGCACGTTGCCGGTGAGGATGAGGCAGGCGCAGTCGGCGCCCGTGCGCACCATCTCCGCCACCGAGCCGCAGCACTCCTGCGTCGGCGACCCGCCGCCGCCGTTGGTGCTCCCCGTCACGAAGTTGAGGCACGGCGTGAACGTCGTTATCAGCGTCGCCGTGCACGATGTCGAAATCTGCTGCCCCGACGCCGGCGCCAGCACGGCGGCCAGCAGCAGCAGAACCGCCGCGGCCACCGCCGGCTCCGTCCTGTCACGGCGCCGGCTCACCATCCTAGTCTGGAGCGTGAGAAAGTGAGGCGAGGTTTTGGAGGGAAACCTTTTTTTTTTCTTCGACCCAGGCAGCAAAGCGATCGATCGAACTGCAAGCACTGTGGTGTACGTACACATATATCGGACAGTGTTTCAAGTGGTAGATGAAGATTGGGTCAAGTTGGTTGCGCGAAACCGAGCTACAATGTTGACGCATGCCAGTTGCTCGCCGTGTGGATCTGAATGATGATTCTGTCAGTTTTGTTGGGTCAGGTAGGAATGTTTCGCGACCAACAAACGAATCGCTGAAACCTGCTGAAAGAGCTAGCGGTGCGCATTGCCGCTGCTACCTGCGGAGTTTCTGAGGAATGACAAAAACTAGAGCAATACCTTTCTAACTAAACTGAATCTGCCTCTGATCATCATTATGTCTCAGACAATTCATCAGCCTTGCTTAGCCATAAGCCAGACAGAGACAGATAGCCTTTTATAAATCTGCCAAACAGATAAATAATCTTGGACATCCATTCTCAAAGAAGATTAGCAGAGCATCTCCAACGGTTTTGCAAATGGACTTTGCATTTTTGTTTTTGCAAAAAAGTCTAAAAAAGTCCTATCCAACGGTTTGGTAAATAGGTTTTGCATTTTTGTTAACTTGACAATTTTCTAGGAAGGATTGACATATATGCCTAGCGGATCGCGCTTGGCATTTTTTGCGCTCGACCAATTTTGATAATCACCGCAACAATTTCCACAGTTTTGGTAATTGTCAAGTCAATTTTGTTAATTGTCAAGTCAATTTTGTCAAACCGTTGAAGATTGACTATTTTTATCAGTGTCATATTTATTTGGGACTTGGCAAACTCTCAATTTTGCCAATTAAAATATGAAAAACCATTGGAGATGCTCTAAATAAAAATTTTGCCTTTTTTTTAAAAAAAAATCTATATCTATGCCACGTGAGCTTGTAGCTGCAGAATTAGAAAGAAAACAAAAAACAAAAAAACGCAGCCTCGCAGCCTCGAAAACTACTTTCACGTGGAACCAAAGTCCATGTTTAACAGATCCATTGCAGCCCGTATCCTGAACGTTCCCTGTCGGCCCAATAATCGAGGCCCATGTACGTCTCCATGTCCCGGGAGCCCACGAGAAAACTAGGCCAGCGGAGAGAAGAGAACGCGTTGGTTCGGTCTGTGCGTTTAGCACAACCTCGCCAGGGGAAGACCGACGCGCCGCGACCTCGCGCTATAAGAAGAGCGCCCCGTGCACCGTTGCTCTATACTTACCTGGACGGGGTCGACGGCCGATCATGAAGGGCCGTGGCCTAGGTCAGTGGCCCTCATTGCACTTTGGAGGGTGCGCTGGCTTACCATCTCAAGATGGCGAAGTAGTACCGTGAACGTGAAACCGTGCTGAGCTCCTTTAGTTGCTCATCGGTGTTCTAACAAAAATACTTGTATGCACCAAAAACCTCGAGTTTCGTGGGGTAAATCCATTAAAAAAGGGAAAAAAATACTTGTATGCACCAAAAACCTCGAGTTCCGCGGGGTAAATCCATTAAAAAAGGGAAAAAATACTTGTATGCACCAAAAACCTCGAGTTTCGCGGGGTAAATCCATTAAAAAAGGGAAGAGAAAAATTTAGCGGAGAACGTTTTAGTAGCTTATGCCCTGGGAGGGTTGTGGATGTCATAATTTATGGTAGAGGCCATCTCCCCAAGTGGGAGAGTGGACGTCATAATTTGTGGTAGAGGGGTACGCGTTCGCGCGGCCCCTGCTAAATTTAAAGAATTGAATTTTGATCCCTGTATTCAGCTCGGTCCTTTGGAGTTTTGCATTTAGATTTTTTAACTATATCTTTTGCGCTGCGACCTGTTTTGGGTATCCGAGGCCCGCTTTGCAAATTACCATCTGTGTCAACAGGCTGCTTTCTAGGATTGAGTTAGCTGTTTTTTTTTTTTACAAAGTTTTCTGTTGCCATCGTTTGTTTTATGCTTCTGCTCATCAGTCAACGCGCAAGTTTGTGTTACCATTGTTTGTTTTCTAAAAAGAAATGCTTTGTTTGACGCCATCATCATCACATACAAATAAAATGCACTGTTTCAGGAAACTCTAGTGCAAAGCGGAAATTCCTGACCAAAAAAATGCTCAAGTTTTCTCCTAGAACAAATGGGACTGTATGCATGGTGTCCGTCTGTAAGCTTTCCTCCTAAAACAAATAGGTACTCTATTGTGTTCATCACCATGTGAGCCTTGGATCTTATTCAGTGACAAGTCACAGCGTGACTTGCCTTCAATCTGGAACGTGCAATACCGATCCAAACGGCTGACATTGGTTTACCGGCATCTGTGTATCAATCTGGAACGTACAATACCGACTGCCGACGCCAGCGCAGCCAACAGCAGCGCCAAGCCTTCCCGTCAACATGCCACTCCATCTCCATGCATTATTGCCCGGGTACTTGTGGATCAAAACGCCTCTGTTTTAGGTCAGGTAGGAATGGTTGGTGAGCAATAGTTTGAAACAACAGTACGAATTGCTTCTCTCTTTCGCTTGCAGCCTAGTTTCTAGACGTGCGCAAATATTTGTGGAGAAGTTGAGCAACCACAGCCACAACAACAAGGTCCAAGCTCGGCTTGTGATTCCGCCGACCCGGCTTACCTGGCCTGGCATGACGACGACGGGGCAACCAATTCAACAAGTTCCGACCTGCCAGTGCCAAGAACAAGAAGATCGCCACTACAAATCACAAATCACAGCACAGAAGTACCGATGTGAAGGCACGCTCTCGCCACTCGCCAGTCAACCGAAGCCAGCCAATGGCGGCAGCTTATCCTCACGCCGCCGCGCGCGGCCTTGCCCTGGCCATCGTGGCGGCCGTGGTCATGGCGTGGCAGTGCGCGGCGCAGTCCGGCGGCCCGGGCTGCATGCCGGAGCTCGTCAGCCTGAACCCGTGCATGGACTACATGTCCGGCAACGAGACGGCGCCCGACGCGCCGTGCTGCTCGGCCGTGTCGGGCATGCTGCGCTCCAGCCCGACCTGCCTCTGCATGGTGGTCGGCGGCACGGCCGCGTCCCTCGGCGTCGCCGTCGACGGCGACCGCGCGCTGCGGCTGCCCGCGGCGTGCAAGGTCCTGGCCCCACCTGCTAGCCAGTGCAACGGTAAGCGGGCCTAAACAATTGAGGGGACCCGATCTTGGTTGTTTTGCACTGGCACGGCGGAGAATTGAGAATGCCAAGCTAAAATTGCTGCGCGCTTTTGCAGCCGTCGGAGGAGCTCCAGTTCCGTCTCCGGCCACGGCGGCGCCGTCGGACGCCACCGTCACACCTGCAGGTGCAGCACTAGTCGTCTAAAGCTAGACTTTGAGACGTACTGTACGCTGGCATTGACACTGAACTCTGAATGCCTGACACTGACACTGCAGGGTCTGGATCCAAGGCTACACCAGCATCCACCCTTCCATCCTCCGACGGAAACAATGGCAAACCTGGAACGACCTTCACCTTCGCCGCTGCGGCGGCACTGGCGTTGCTCCGTCGTCTCTGAGACGTGAGAGTTTTTCGTGTTCGTCGACAGTCATCGTGGACGAACCATTCGTTTCACGTGTTGGTGTTTGTCCCTCCAGAATTCAGAGGGAAGGAACACTCTTAAAATGATACTACTACGCACTTCGCCATTTTCAGCTCGCGTTGACACGTTGAAGCTCCATTTATGTGCGCTTGAAATTTAGAGGCTACGTTTTTTACAAAACGGTCGAGACCGAATTTCATTACCGAGGCAACGAAATTACAAAGTATGACAGAGTTACGAGTTACTGCGAGCACACGCTCCGCGCAACAAAAGAAGGCGACAAGTTCACGCTGGGAGCGATGAGAGCAAAGCAAAGCTCACCGCCCAGGAACTCCTAACCCTTGAAACTAAACAAAAACAACTTCCAGCAGCATCTAGAGGCCGATACAGAAAGATAGAATGACTGAAACAGCCACTAGACTACTGATTTCCTCATCCGTTGTAAGGCACCAGCTGTCGATTGTCCTGACTGGGAGCCTGAGCCATCGTCTTGTGGAGATCGATCGCCGTTTTCTTGATCACATCAGCACCATGCACCACTTGGTTCTTCAAGTCTTCATCCATCAGCCCTGCCCAGTATGTTAAAAATGAACACATCAAACACACAATCTCAGTAGGAGATTTAACACGTTTTCCATCAAAGAAAACCGCATTTCTGATGCGCCAAATGGCCCAGAGAACAGCTGCTAGACCCACAGCATGCATCTTGGGCGCCTGTGGCAGAATTTTTTGTATCCAGATCCAAAACACATCCATATTATTTGGTCTGTACTCCACCCCAAAAGCATGAGCAAGAAGGCTCCAAATATATTTGGCAGTAGTACATTCAAAGAACAGGTGATGAATGCTGTCATTGGCATCGCAAAACGCACAGGTTTTGCTGCCCTTCCATTTGCGTTTGGCTAAGTTATCTTTGGTTAGAATAGCATTCTGGGAAATGAGCCACATGAAAATCTTGATTTTTAAGGGAATCTTAGCCTTCCAGATTTTCTTATTGTTCAGACCAAACTCATGTCTACACAGGAATTTGTAAGTAGATTTGACCGAGAAAGAACCCGTTTTACCCCAATCCCATTTGGCTTGGTCTTTGTCAAGATTAGTATCACACCTAAACACCATATCATGAAGTCTCCTGTACTGGGTTTGTAAATCTTCATGAAGCCACCTTCTAAAAGACAGATGCCAGTTTTTCTTTTTGATATCTTCAACAGTAGCCTCTTGTTCATTGTTAATCTCATAAAGATTAGGAAATTTGTCTGCAAAGGAGACATTTCCACACCACCTATCATTCCAAAAGCTAGTGGATTTGCCATTACCTACCACCATTGATCTACCTCTCAAATAAATTGGTCTGACTTTCAAAAGGTCATTCCACACAGGGGAATTTTTGACATCCCTAGAAATAGAGGTAACAGTCCCCTTATTCAAATATTTTTTCTTTACAATCTCTTGCCATAGCCCTTCACCATTTTCAACTTTCCACCACCATTTACAGAGTAAACTGATGTTCATTTTCCTCAGATCTTTGATCCCAAGCCCTCCTTGCTTCTTAGTTTTTGTTATTTTGCTCCATTTGACCAAATGGTATTTCTTTTTGAGATTCCCACCTTGCCAAAAAAACCTTTTCCTTGCAGTGTCCATTTTTTCCAAGACTGACACATGCAGCCAGAACATAGACATGGCATATATGTGAATGCTACTTAAACAAGAATTGATCAAAATCAATCTCCCTCCCAGGCTTAGAGCACTGCCCTTCCACCCATCAAGTCTCTTGAAAAGTTTCTCACTAATATGGATCCAATCAGCCACATGTAATCTAGATCCAGCCACAGGGACCCCTAGGTATTTAACAGGCCAATGCCCAATCTCACAGTTGAACATATTGGAATAATCCAGATTCTTACTATCATCTTGGCTGACCATCATTATCTCACTTTTGTGAAAATTGATTTTAAGACCAGACATATTTTCATAAACATACAACAGAAGTTTAAGATGAATGGCTTGCTCTTTGTTATCTTGGATACAGAGAATTGTATCATCGGCATATTGTAACACAGCCACTCCACCCTCAATATACGCAGGAATAAGACCTTCAATGAGTTTGTTCCTCTGAGCAATATTAATCATCTTAGCCAGGGTATCTGCAGCAATATTGAACAGGAAAGGGGACAAAGGATCACCCTGTCCACCCCCTTTTAGACTTGAAATAACTCCCCATCACATTATTGAGCTTCACATTCACTGTACCAGAGCTCATAACCATGTTAATCCACTCACACCATTTAGGTCCAAAGCCTCTTTCTTTCATACAATCAAACAAGAAGTCCCAATTTAACTTGTCATAAGCCTTTTCAAAATCCAATTTGATGATCAGACCATCTTTTTTCTTATTCCTAGTGTCATGCAGAATCTCATGCAGAATCTCATGCCATCCATAATGTTCCTATTTTTCAGGAATCCAGATTGACTTTTGTTAATAATTTTGTACATAATACCTTCAAGTCTTAGCATGAGAGCTTTTGTGAAGAGCTTGTACACAACATTCAGTAGGCATATGGTCTGTATTGTTTGATATTACTAGCTTCTTTGCTTTTAGGTAGCAAAATGATTATCCCATAGTTAACCCTACCAATGTAAAGCTTGAGATCATAAAAATCCTGAAATAGGGCAACTAGGTCCCCTTTAATAATTTCCCAACAAGTTTGAAAAAATTCCACAGGGAAGTGATCTGGGCTAGGAGCCGTGTTTTTTTCCATGGAAAAGACAACATTCTTGATTTCCTCAATTGAGAAAGGTCTAACTAAATGTTCATTATCTTGGTCACTAACCATTTCAGAGGGATTCCAACATCCTGGGTCCATCTTAAAGCCAGGGTCATTAGATGGGCCAAAAAGCTCTTTATAAAAGGAGGTTGCATGATTTACCATGTCCTCATCACTCTGAAACACTTGATCATTATGAGTCAAAGAAAAAATGGTATTCTTTCTCTTTTTTCCATTAGCAACCCTATGAAAGAATGAGGTATTACAATCCCCCTTTAGCAGCCAATTAGCATTAGCTCTCTTATGCCAATAACTTTCTTCTTCTTCCATCAAGCTTAAGAGCTCAGCTTGAATAATTGCTTTTCTATCAAGATTTTCAGCATCCAGCAAAAATTCTTCTTCCAATCTCTCTAGATTCTCTAACTCATCTATGAGATTCTTTTTATACTTTTTGGTGTGCCCCTTCAAACTTTGTCCCCATCCTTTCAGGAATTTTTTAACTCTATCCATTTTTATGCACTAGATATCCAAGGCACATTTGGCATGAATCTCTTTTTCCCAAATTTCCTTAATTTTTGGCTTAAAATCATCTTTACTCAGCCAAGAGTTTTCAAAACAGAAAGGTTTGAAGTACTTGAATTGCTCCAAGTCAGTTTTAATAATCAAAGGATTATGGTCTGACATATATCTAGGAATTTTTTTGAAGTTGCAAAGGGGAAATTCATCTTCCCAAGAACCAGAAATGAGAATTCTATCCAACTTTTCCAGAGTAGGGTTTTTTCTGTTGTTACTCCATGTTTATTTGCCCCCAGACAAGTTGAGGTCTCTGAGGTCATAGGAGTTAATGATCTGGTTGAAGACAGAGGAAAAGTTGTTGTCACTGAAGTTTTTATTTTTGTCAGAGCTGAACCTCAATATATTGAAATCCCCACCAATGAGGGTAGGGTGCTTAGCTTTGAAGCAGAATCTAGAAAGTTCAGCCAGAAAGTTATTTTTCAAGTCATCCTGGGCTGGACCATAAACATTAGCCAGGGACCAACTTTTGTTCAGTTTTTTATCAAAAACATTGGCAATTAACATGAATTCTCCAATCTCAAAGCTTTCCACATCAAATCTGTCTTTTCTGATGCCACTTAGCATGCCTCCTGATTTACCATTAGAGGGTATCCAGGACCAGCTAAACTCTTTATTATTGTCAATCTTTCTGAAAAACTTATCAGTATATTTTCTTTTCATTGTTTCCTGGATCCCAATAAAATCAGCCTTGTGTTCCCAGATGAGATCTTTGATAAAAGAGCTAAGACCTTTCTTAGCTACCCCCTGCAATTCCATATGATTCCTATCATTTAATCACTTTTTTGATGGTGGCCCTATCTCTGAGATTAAATCTAGGGCTAACCTTAGATTTATCTCCCTCTTTATTCTCCAGAACATCAAGAGGATGTTTCTTGGAATTGCTGGTCTTCTTTTTACACTTTTTGCCAGATTTCTTCTTCTTACTATTAGAAAGCCTAATAAAGGGCTCTTCTTCAGATTCATCAGAGGCCCACTCAAGGCAAACATGTTCATTAAATGTCATGATCGGCGTATGCTGAAGTTCAGTCCGATTTTTTCTTTCTTTCCGGGACTCGGAAGACGTGAACAGTCATAGTCAGGTTGACCGTTGACACTTTGACTTTGTCTGCTGCACGCAGCCGGCTCCTCACATAGTCACATCACACCTTCCTCCTCTCAGTTTCCCCGTTCCTTCCACAAGAAAGCGATAAGCTCATAGCAATTTGCATAAGCTAATCTACACCAAGCTTGCGATTCCGGATCAAGATTCTCCTCATCTCTGGTCAAACTGGAACAAGTTGCTGCCGCATCCAGCGGAAGTATAAGAGCTACCATAGGCGAGCAGGTGCACTGCCTCATCGAGAAAGAAAACAGCTCATCAGCAATGGAGGTCACGGCGACGCCAAGAACCCAAGAAGAAGCCAAGGCCGGCACGGCGAAGGTAACCGTGGGCGAGGTGACGCTCCGGAAGTTCGAGCTGTCGGACGTGGACGCGATGATGGCGTGGGCGTCGGACCCGCAGGTGGCCATCCGGTGCCGGTGGGACGCCTACGAGTCGACGGAGCCGCTGCTGGCCTTCATCCGCGACGTGGTGCTCCCGCACCCGTGGTTCCGCGCCATCTGCCTCGGCGGCCGCCCCGTCGGCGCGGTGTCCGTGTCCCCGACGGGGGACCCGTGCCGCGCCGAGCTCGGCTACGTGCTGGCGCGCGCGCACTGGGGTAAAGGCGTGGCCACGGCCGCCGTGAAGCGGGCGCTGGCCACGGTGTTCGCCGAGGTGCCGGGGCTGGAGCGCGTGGAGGCGCTCGTCGACGTCGCCCACCCGGCATCGCAGCGCGTGCTGGAGAAGGCCGGGTTCACGAGGGAGGCCGTGCTCCGCAAGTACTTCGCCGTCAAGGGCATCGTCAGGGACAGCGTCATGTTCAGCTTCATCGACACCGACCCGGTGCCCGAGTGACTTTTTAGTTAGTTTACAAAATGCCATTTTGCAAATCTTGCTGTCGGATGCATCCAGTTCAGATTTCATGCAAGCAGTTTCAGTGTTTTCCTACAAATTTTACATGGGAATTGGGAGTTGGGACAAACAGAATCGCAGATTTGTGCAACGTAGCGACACGTGTGTTCTGGACATATCTACGTTCTAATCGCGTAAAGAATCGCTGCGATTCTAGCGCCCCCACGCCCCTACATGACCCGTCCTTTGCCGCCGCGTGTCGGCCTGTGTCTTGTGTGCGCCCCCACGCCCCTACATGACCCGTCCTTTGCCGCCGCGTGTCGGCCTGTGTCTTGTGTGGATATGTATCCTACGTGTGTGGCCATGTTTTCTTGTGGCGGTTGTTTATCTGGCCTCTTGCAAAAAAAAAAAAAAAAAAACTCGCTTCAAGCCTCGCTCCAGCTTCAACCACATTCCCCATCGCCGCCGCTAGGGGGACAACAGAACCAGCTCTGTCATTGGCGACCCCACTCATGACTCCGCCGACGCTACCGCACCTACTGAGCCCCAGTTCGTCGTCCTCTCCTGACTCTCGAAATGCGTCTTGCCTGTCTCAGCTGTAGCACCGTCTTCCTCGCGGTGTATTTAGGGTTTCGTTGCCGCCGTCCATCGTTCCTCCGCGCCTTCCGATTGATTTGGCTTTGTTTCAGATCAGATGCTCCGGTGCCTTGATCAGTATACTTTTATTATTGATTTCGTGCTATCTAATTTCTTTTTTCCAGCTCTACTACCTGCTAACCGTTGCTCCTCTCTTCCTCTGCTCTGGCAGCAGCGCACATGGATGCGGCGGCAGTCCTGGCCGCCGGCTCTGCACGTGGACGCGATGGCCGGCCTAGCAGGTGTCTACGTGATCTAGGATGGAGACGATGTGATGGTGTCATCTCCCATGGCAGCAACGACCACGGCTACGGCGGTCGGCCATGCTGACAGCAGCGCGTGCGAATGTGTCAACCGGTTTTCCTGTGTGACTGTATGTTATTGCCCCCTCACCCATTGCCTCTTTAATTGGGGATTCAAGGAGATTCATTGAGTGTGTCCAGCTATGTTGCTGCTAGTGCTACTTTTAAGTTCCAATCAGATCGGAAGGATGGAAGGAGGCAGTGGACCTCGCAACAGTAGGTGTTGTAGCTAAGCCTCCTCTGTTTAATCGCCGGTAACAACTGATTGGTAACCCATCTCTTTTTGTTCCTGCATTGCCTTAACCCACTATGTGTATCATTCTGAGTGTGGTTAGTATAGACAATTTGTACATATATATACAAAATTAAACAAGTTGTAATGCCTACCCTCCATGATTTTGTTTCTATGCCAAATTTACCTAGAGTCTTTTTTATCAACTGGATTGTTCCATGAGCAGACAAATCTGAAGTTGTACATAAATACTCGTTGTTCACTCCTTTTTATGTAACATAATTATTTAATAAGGTGGAATTTCCTTCATAAAGATATGAATATTGTCATACATTATTCCTGTGTGTCACCCCTATCATGAGGATGGATTTCAAAATGCTGAAGAGATAGGTATCCTACTGTTCATCCCTCTGATTCTGATTTGTATTCGTGCAATTTGTTCAAAGCAGCGGTGTTCTTGCTTCTTTATGCCAACTCTTGAATCAGCAATTGCACACTGGATGCCTAATTTTCCATTATAGATACAATTATAGTATTTTGCTTTACTTTGTGTTTATGTTGCTGATATGTATTTTTTTTATATGGCTGAATACTGATAATTCAAAAAGAATATGTTTAATACTTAAATCTTTGCTCCATTCTCTGCCACCTATGCCTCAAGTGAAAATTTGTCTGCTTTGGCCCATGTCAAACCATACATACTCGACCTAAAAATTCCATAACTTACACTCCTATATACAATATTTTATTTTTCTTGTGCCCTAAGATTTTGAAACACTGTTATGCACTTTGTACAGTCATGGTTTTTTTATTATGAATATAACCTCTGCTACCATTTATTACCAGAACGAATACGTTGTGTATTTCTCTTTACATGGTAAGTAAAATATAGTAGTTTTTATTGGCCCATGCAACCCGATTTAAATGATGGCATGTCCTTTTCTTTTTTAACTTATTTTATTAAAAGCATGGCTAACATGTTGTTCATTCCATTACCATATTGTAGTGATTGGAGACTGCTCATCACATTTCCAATAACGATTGTTCATCTATTGCAATGTTGTCCGTCGGGCCATGTGTGTGGAGATAGAAATCATATAACTATACTTCTCCAACACAAATCATCACCTTGTGTCCTCACTCTTTTATCTTTTCATCAGTCTGTGTTTGTTGATTTAATTTTTAGTTTAATGGCTCAACTACAATAATCTTTTTGCTATTAGCAATATCTCTGAGGTAGGATATTGCAATACTTTCCCGCCTTACTCTTATTCCCGTGCCACTAGGCCATGCCTTATGTTGAACCAAGTACTTTACAGAAAACTATTATTGGACTAGGTGACGTTGAACCAATGGCTTAATGGGGAGATAGGGATCAGCTTTGTTTTCGTGCCTCTTGCCTTCCTACTAATGGCCTAATCAAGAGCCAAAGAGTTAAGTTTAATTACAGATGCATGTGTGGACTTTACTAATTATGTTGGGTGTTTTTCTGTTTTATCCTCTCATATACAAAATATGATGAACTATTCTTGGTAATCAATGAGTCACATGAGCTGCTATTCAAACTTAAATACTGGACACATCACTTAATTTGACGGCCACCTTTGCTTATTCACAAATTGCATATGAAAATTAGGTATATATATATCCAATTTTATTTCCTTCTAGGTTATTCGCATGCTTCCTGCAGTATGTTCATGAAGCTGAATAGATGATAGGCCATATATGATTTTATTGGCATATTAATCCACCAAGGCTCCTTCCTGCATGGCCATGAAACAGGTTCATGGGGCTGCATAATTTTGTTTCCACCTTTCTATATGTATCACCTGTGTTTATGTATTTCTCTTACATGCTAATATTGGTATATCACACAAATTAACTTTCTTGGTTCTCAGAAATGCAAACGACTCTGCACTATAGTATTTTAGATCCATGCTATTGTTGTTTTGGTCGACGATGAGGCTTTACAGGTTACAATTAACATTAATTTGTTATACCAATTTAATATTTTGTCTTCATGACAATGTTGTTCGTTTGCAAGCTCCTTGGTATGAAGTTCCTTTCTCCTTGCGCGCTCTCATTTCTCAGTTTTATTCTTATCTACTTCCGGTAAATTTGATTTACCTTACTAGCATATGTTCAAATAGGGAACCAATATTGCTACTGTAAACTCAAAGATGGTGGCTACTGTGCCATCCGAATCTGAATCAACAATTGAGGATTTCTCCCCTCATTTAGTTTTTGCTCCCCTTTCTTCTATCTTCTGTTGGCCACATTTGAACCACTACAAGGCTTGAATATTTATGCTCTAGGTTGTCTGTTGCAGGTGTTTAGTGACCACTGTAGTCGGCGACGCACTGAGCAAGGCCCCATCATTGACCTCTATGATTTATGGCCTGTCATTTGTTTGTATTTGTAGTTACATATTAGTACGTTTGTTTAGTCTATTTGTTTTTTCTTAGTTCCGATTAGTATGGTTGCATGAACCTGCTTTTGTCTATATTTCTATATTTCATAAGCTTCGGCCAACATATTGTTTCCAGTAATTTGTTGGGCTGATTTATCGTAGTTACCTTATTTGTGTTGTTTTCCTCGGTTTGATTTACATTATTATCTTAAAAAATTCTAATATGTCCTATTTCCGTAAATTCGAAGCTTCGTAATATGCTCTACGGCACTACGAACACATATATGTTTATATATGGTAACTTCTATCCATATTATTATCTTAAAGATCTATAATATGCCCCTGTTGCCGCAAATTTCAAGCTTCAAATATGCACTACCATCTCATTGGTTTACGTGGTAACTTCTATCCATCTTTTCTCATAATCAAATCATGATGACCTTTCTCAACAGTTACTTCTATCCATGCACTGTAACAAGGATAATATGAAACATATAGCTACGAATACGAAACACGGAACATACCCAACACACAAGTGCGATTACCAGTTGCGTGCGCAGCAACGCGCGCGTACCTTCCTAGTTTTTATAAGCGGCGCACCCTGCGCCCCCTAGCTCCCATCCCAGCCTCAGACCAACGACCACGGCCACAGCCGAGTCCAGCAGCGGCGATGGCGGAGGAGGTGACCCTCCGGCGTTTCGAGCTGTCGGACGTGGACGCGATGATGGCGTGGGCATCGGACCCTGAGGTGGCGTCCTTCTGCCGGTGGGAGCCGTACACGTCGAGGGAGCCGGTGCTGGCGTTCCTGCGCGACACCGTGCTCCCGCACCGCTGGTTCCGCGCCATCTGCGTCGGCTCCGGCGGCGCGGTGGTGGGCGCTGTGTCCGTGTCGCCCACGCCGGAGCGCTGCCGCGGGGAGCTCGGCTACGTGCTGGCGCGCGCGCACTGGGGCAAAGGCGTGGCGACGGCGGCCGTGCGGCGCGCGCTGCGGGACGCGTTCGCGGACCTGCAGTCGGAGGGCCTGCGGCGCGTCGAGGCGCTGGTGGACGTGGGCAACCCGGCGTCGCAGCGCGTCGCGGAGAAGGCTGGGTTCCGCCGCGAGGGCGTGCTGCGCCGGCACTACTGGCATAAGGGACGCGCCAGGGACATGGTCATGTATAGCTTCCTCTCCGACGACCCTCTCCCTGAGTGATCAATCCCCTTTGGTGGCGGATCCTCCATGCATCATCTCAATCAGCTCAGCTGCAGATCTCTTCACAATCCTTACTATGTAGTGATGCAATCATGTAAAAGTGGACCGTGCATATTTTTGGCTGTTGTCTATGTTTTTTTTGGGGCCAAAGATTCGAAGAGTTGGCTGTTTGGTACCGCACGTGGTGCTCTGCACCTGCTCCGAGAACACCTGCTTCGCCGCTGGGCGCCGGCGAGGAAAGCCTCTCGACGCCACGTACGTGTCTAAGAGCGTGATGCCATACCAAATGCGATATGTCAAAGGAACACGTCACTCTGTTCCTAATCCAGATAAACTAAGTGCTGCCGTGGGGCCTACACACTTATGTGAGTGTGTGCCCAACCACCACTTTGGTTAGTGTGGCTGAAAGACTGAAAGCAGAGACAGGACGCAAAGCCTCCACTAGTGACTGATGAGCATCAACAACCAAGCAAAAAGCAACGCGTTGTACCGGAAGCTCATCAGAGATGGAGCAAGAAGCGCCTGCTGATGCTCAACCGGGGTCCGTGTCCGCGGTCACGCTCCGGCGGTTCGAGCTCGCCGACGTCGACGCGATGATGGAGTGGGCGTCGGACCCCGAGGTGACGGCGTTCATGACGTGGGACGCCTACACGTCCAGGGACTCTCTCCTCGCGTTCCTGCGCGACGCCGTGCTGCCGCACCCGTGGTTCCGCGCCGTCTGCCTCGGCGGCGGCGGCGACGGACATGGACACGGACACGGACGCAGCCGCCCCGTGGGCGCGGTGTCCGTGACTCCCACCGACGACGCGTGCCGCGCCGAGCTCTGCGTGCTGCTGGCGCGCGCGCACTGGGGGAAGGGCGTGGCCACGGCGGCGGTGAAGCGCGCGGTCGCCGCCACGTTCGGCGAGCTCCCGGCGGGAGTGGAGCGCGTCGAGGCGCTCGTCGACGTCGACCACGCGGCGTCGCAGCGGGTGCTCGAGAAGGCTGGGTTCCAGCGGGAGGCCGTGTTGCGGAGCTACTGCGTCGTCAAGGGAAGGCTCAGGGATATGGTCGTCTACAGCTTCATCTCTACCGACCCTCTCGTTGAGTGATCAAGATTTTTCAAGAGATGTGCAAGGAAACCAAATGGCATTGGCATTGCTGCTTGCAGAGCACCAACAAGCATCATATCAGCTACGAATTACAGACTTATTACCTTTTCTTCCGCTATTGATCTCCAAGAAGACACACTTCTTGGAATGGAATTATTAACCGAACTTGTTTTTCCCGGACCACCATTGATCGATCGATCGATCGAGATATATATAGTATTAGTAACCGAAAAAAACAAAGGCTCAAGAAGGACACGATGCGCAACACACCACACCACACCACAGAGGGGGCAGGAGGGGATCATGCTTCCCATCCCCTGAGGACGGTGGCGCGCGCGACGCGGTTGACGCCCAGCGTGAAGGCACCCATGCGGAGGTCGCAGTTGTGGCTCCGGCACATCTCCTTCACGTCCCCGAAGGCGCGCGTCATGTACGTCCGCAGCTCCGCGTTCACCTTCTCCTCGTCCCACATGAACCCCTGGATGTTCTGAACAATCCAAAGAGCAATGCCCACGGTTCAGTTTACGTACATTACAAGTGTTCTGTAGTCTGTGAGGAAGCACAGGAACAGTTTGCAGTGACAGGTAGGCAGTTCAAAGGGAAAGAACGACGGACCTGAACCCACTCGAAGTAGCTCACTGTGACGCCACCAGAATTGGCGAGTATGTCGGGTAGGATGATAACGCCTTTCTTTGACAGGATCTGTGGATGGAATGGAATGGAATACAGTGTGGAGGGGTCAGAAAAAATTGAAGAAAGCAGTCGGTTTCTTCACTGTCAGTCTCTCTGAAACTGTTAATGTATCAACTTGCCTCGTCTGCCTCTGGGTCTGAGGGGTGATTGGCAGCCTCGATGATGTACTTTGCTTTTATGTCGTTAGCATTATCCCTGTCAAACAACAGTGCAAACGAACAATTTATTCAGGATATAATAACTGGAAATAATCAACTTTTCAGTAGGGTGAAATCGGACTGCAATGAGAAGAATTTTACTTGTTTATGACTCCCCCAAGCGCTGCTGGGATGAGGACGTCGCACTCTTCAGTAAGCAATGAGTTCGGATCGATGGCGTCTCCACCATTGAAGCCCTTAATCCCTCTGCTCTCTGCCGAGTGCTTCACTAGCTGGGCGATGTCAAGGCCATTGACGTTCTTGACGGCGCCTGTGACATCACTGATAGCAATCACCTTGCCACCGGCTTCACTGATAAGCTGAGCTGCCCAGGAACCAACGTTACCGAATCCCTGAAAATGGTTTAAGCAAGGAACCTATTACTCAAGAGATAACCTTTGCAGATGAAATGTTTAGCTGTGACAAGGTAGACTTATTCATGAATTGTTCTCGTAATCAGAGCCGAAAGGCGCATATTATGCAATTGATAGTCTGGAAATATCTCTGATGAAGGTAAGACTTAACCTACACATCATTTACCTGTATGACGAAACGCTGGCCTGCAATACCTTTGCCATGCTCTGCAAGCAAAGCTTCAGTGGCAAACAGAACACCCCTTCCAGTAGCTGCATCTCTGCCCAATGATCCTCCAAGGTCCTGTGTGTTGAGCAGGAAATTCACAATACATGCAAGATAATGAGAAGGTAAGCCAGGATCACAAATAATCATTATGCCTATTCTCAAAAAAAAAAAATCATTATGCCTGCTAAACATGAAATCCTGTTGCATTGTAGATAAATTCCAATGGACTGTGCTTGATAAAATTCCTAATTTGACCACCTTTTCAGAAATCTTCACAGTATTTTATGTTTTTTATCTGGAAACATATTTTTTTCAGTACATATATGTGTTAAAACCGCAATATAGATAATTACTTACAACAGGCTTTCCTGTCACAACAGCAGGTGAGTAACCATGGAATTTTGAGTATTCATCAAGTATCCATGCCATTGTCTACATCCATAAAACAAACAAAATTGGCCATATTAAAACAAACATATGCAGATGACTAATTCTCATCAAAGTCATTTATGAAATAGTATGTTCATTCACAAAAAATGAAATATATATAAAGGAAAATAACCTGTGAGTTGGTACCCATATCTGGAGCTGGAACGTCAGTATGGATGCCAATTAAGTCATGGATTTTCTGAGTAAAAACTCGGGTAAGCCTCTCAAGCTCGGAGATGCTCAGGTCTCCAGGGCTACATCCTATTCCACCTTTTGCTCCTCCATATGGTATGTTAGCCACTGCTGTTTTCCATGTCATCAGTTGTGCCAAGGCATTGACTTCATCAGGGTCAACCTGAGTTGGTAAAGGATTTTAAATGTCAGGACCAGATTTCACCAACGGATTTCCATGTGTCTTAAATAAAGAGGAAAATTAATTTGAAGGAAATGGATAGAATCATATACCCATATAACTCGGATATTGTGAGTTGTCCCTAAGTAGATAGTGGAAATCCAATATTTCAGCAATACATGGGATTCCTAAAAACTAAGAATCTATGCTTAAGGACCATTGCATCTCTTTATGCTTAAGGAAAGAGGGCCAGAATGCGACCCCATATTTTCTGTTGTTCCCAGTTTTCAATGTACTATACTTGGTCTCAAGAAACAATCCAACCTTCACTGGGCTAAGAGAATCCTTCCCATGCCGCTATTTGGGGTTACAGCTACATACAAGATCCTTGCAGAAGGTCCATGTACAACCCCTCATAGAGCGCATTGGCCAAAGGCTGTCAGGATGGAAAGGCAAGATGCTAAACAGAGCGGGTAGGCTAACCTTGGTCACCACAGTTTTGTCTTCGATGCCGACATACCACCTTACAGTGTTTCCACTTGCGGTTTGGGCAAGAAAGAAGATTGATAAAATTAGAAGATCCTTCTTGTGGAAAGGAGATGAGAACGCCAATGGGGGACATTGCTTGGTGAATTGGTCGACAGTGTGCAGGCCTAAGGAGCTAGGAGGAATGGGAGTGCCAGATTTGGAAAGATTTGGGAGAGCTCTTCGCCTCCGATGGCTGTGGCAGGAATGGGAAGATGACACAAAGCCATGGTTGGGAACGGAAGTACCGTACAACAACACAGACCGCCTCCTTTTCAACTCCTCTACCACTGTCACAATCGGAAACGGTAACAAGGCTCGCTTCTGGCATCATAATTGGCTTGACGGAGAGGCACCTAGATACTTGACGCCACACCTATTCCAACTAGTGCGCAGGAAAAATAAAACAGTGAGTCAGGAACTTCGCAATGGCAATTAGATCCGTTCGCTGCGGGCACATGTGACAACAACAACACAACTCCAAGAATTTATCGGGATTTCGATTAGATTGCAAGGGGTGCAGCTGCAGTCTGATGTGCAGGACACAATTACATGGAAGTGGACAGCTGATGGACTTTACTCCACACGTTCGGCATACTTGATTCAATTCAGAGGATCTCATCGAAAATTCAAGCAAGAACTCATTTGGAAGGCGCAAGCAGAAAACAAATGCAAAGTTCACGCTTGGATCCTATTACACAACAAAGTCCTAACGGCGGACAATCTGCAAAAGAGGGGATGAACTCATCAGGAACATTGTATTTTGTGTAATGGACCTTTGGAGACAGGGCTTCATCTCTCTTTGCTTTGCCCCTTTGCAAAGGTTGTTTGGGACCAAGTGTTATCTTGGGAAAATCTCATGGTGCAGCTGCCACAGCAGGACTACGCCAGCATTGCCGAATGGTGGGAAGATGCAGCAAGCAAGATCCCAAAACAGGAACGCAGACGTTTCAATGGAGTCCTAATATATATCGTGTGGAACCTGTGGAAGGAGAGGAATAGGAGGATTTTTGAGAGCGAGTTTAAGACGGCACAACAGGTTGCCTCATTTACCAAAGAGGATATTTTACAAAGGCATAAGGCTTTTTCCTTTGCGGGATGAAAAAGCTGATGGTGGGAGTGGGGTTTCTACTTTGGTCATAGGACCGGCGTTATTGGCCCATTAGGTGCCATGTGTACATAATACACTCTCTTTTCTATACTTAATTGAGCGGCAGAGCTCTTGCCTTTTCTTAAAAAAAAATACACTTTTGTTTTTCATGTGTTCAAGGAGATATCTCAAAACTAACATGATCCACTGAGATATGTTGTGTATGGCAGATTTGTGCTTAAGGAAATAGAGCCAGAATGCGACCCCATATAGCTCAGATATTGTTTTGTTGTTCCCAGATTTTCCAAAATCAAAATCACAGCCATTTGGAAGGCCAAAGCTGAATCCAAATGTCGTTTTTTGCGTGGACTCTCCTACATAAAAGGATTCTCACAGCAAACAATCTGCTCAAACGGGGATGGACAGATGAGACAGACTGCAGGCTATGTGGAAATGACCTTGAAACACCTGTGCACTTATGCAAAGATTGTCCATATACCAAGGAAGTGTGGGAGATCCTAAAACAATGGTTACAGTTAACAACATTACAGTCGATAAATTGTTCAGGCTCCTTACACAGTTTTTGGTGGAGATGCAGACACAAATTTGAGAAGAATGAGAGGAGAAAAGTGGATGGGATCTTCATCTATTTTTGGTGGAATATTTGGAAGGAGAGAAATAGGAGACAATTTCAGCACAAGGCTCTCAACCCAATTCAAGTGGCCATGTTATGCAAGGATGACATTATGCAGTACAGGACCGCCATAGCACCAAGGTTAGTTGCAGAGGATGTTTAGGACCTTCGGAGTGCCCATCGTTCTTTCCATGTTGTCCCTCTCATATGTTGGTTGTCTTTCGTTTTCCAGTAGTTTTCCTCTTTTGTTTCAGGAGTCGCGCGCAAGGGATTGGTAGCTCTTTAGTGGTTGCTTCTGTTTTGTAAACACTTGTAAATCGTTTTGTTTTTGTTTTTCTTACTTGGTCTCAAGAAACAATTTGATATACTTTTGTTTTTCATTTCTTCAGGGAGATATCTCAAAATTAACATGATCCACTGAGATATGCTGCCTATGGCAGATTCCTGAAAAAAATACTAGAATTTATACTAAGGATTGTTTGAAGCCTTTATGCTTAAGGACCGTTTCAGGTCGGCAAAAGTGTGGAAAGAATCAAATGCTGACTGGTGTTACAGATAACAAAAGCATGGAGCAACATATTTGCTTACCTCATGGTGGTATCTGATTCCACCCTTCATAGGTCCCCTAGCATTGTCATGTTGAACCCTAAATCCAACATAGGATGCCAAAGTCCCATCATCTTTTGGGATTGTGCATTCAACCTGTAACCACAAACTGATTGTTACTCAAATGTTGAACATACTGTTTCATATGCGGGGGAAAGCCCAGAAGAGCCCTATAAAATACTGATCCTGGTTAATTAAAATTTTTTTTGTCTGTGTGTGTGTGGTGGTGGTGGTGTCGGGCTCATCATCAGGAATACAGGAACCACGCTGAGCAAGTGAAACAGAGGAACCACCACACATTCAGCAAGTGAAACAGCGGGAAACAGTTTACCAGATCTAAAATAACTGTGGTGGTTTTATCACCTTGATCTCCTGAATGGAATTAGCAAGCTCTTTTCCAGCTTGGAGTCGAGGCCCAGCAGCTTAGCTGCCTGCTTGAAGTTCTGCTGGTTGCTGCCAGTGCATTCATCTGTTCGACTATTTCCCTTCAGAAACACACCTGAAATGGAATCTGGAAGCCCAATGGGATGAGCAAGAACCAAAAGCCTAACTACGAGAGCTAGAAGAAGCATAAACAAATCAAACTGTTCAAGAAAACCAAGGATATATTTTTATCTTCCCAAGGAACACCAAAGATATAGTTACTGAGGAGAGGGTATCCAAGCTCTGGAGGAGTTTCAAGGTTAGCAGGTCTACTATATATAGCCGTTTGGTAGCTGCTCGCGTTTGTGTGTGTGGTGTGTGAGGGGGGGGGGGGGGCGGGGGGGGGGGGGGGGGGGGATCTGGCGTCAGTTGGTGAGAGGTACTAGGGGGGGATGCGTTTTCTGCGGTTTGGTGGGAGGGGGTAGGAAGGGTAAGGCACTTTACACATGATTGTTTGAGCTGATCTCTTTCGGATCTGGTCATGATTCATGTTTCAGATAGTCCAAAGAGGTCAGGCCTCATGCTTCTTTCTTTTGTATAAAAGCATCCAGCATTTCAGCCGTAAAGTAAAACCAGTAAAAATGGGTGCTCAAGAAAGTCTCTCTCCACTCCAGCAATAGAAATATGCCGCTCGGTTAGATCTACAAATTGTACTTGGCCTGGCGACATAGGTCTGTGCTGAGGGAAATTTAAATATTTGCCATCGTTACGAGAGGCACTTGTACAGCCAGTGTCACATGCTGAGTATTCAATTGCTCTTTTTCAGCCCGTGAACAGAGCACATAAGGAGTTTTTTTCTTTTAAAGTAATAAGCAAATAACTAAGGTTGCCTTTTTTTCTAATGAACTGGAACCAGATGTGCCAATTTGTATTTATAGAGGAGAGGAGTTAGGTACAAGAGACCTAAAGAAACTGTACAGGCAAAGCAAAGAGAAACAGCTACAAGGCAAAGAACTACGGACCTACGGTTGCCATAGTATGCCACGTAATTCAAAAGGTATGAAGCTCTTCTACATGTTTGCTAGTTTGCAGTTTCACATATTTGCCATTTAGTTAGACGCAATTATGGCATGCAGCAAAAAAAGTTTCATTATCAATGTTAATGACAACATTATCTGTGCAGATTCAGAAATACCAAGGAGGATATATGTGCAGTTTTGAAAAGCACATGGCTGAGTCAGCAATGACAGGCCGTGGAATTATTTAGGCCTTCAGTGTTGCATCTGTTAGTATAATATAGCAACCAAATCACAAATTTGTCATGGATTGGAAGGTTGCTTTTGCCCTCAAATCAAGGCTTATATGCAGAGTTCAGATAATGCATTACACATGACATAGTCATATATCTGTGCTATGCAACATGTGTAGCATATGCCAATATGGATCAAACGATGTGCTGGCAAGATCACATGCCCGGAGTCAAGCAGGGCAGACTAATTTTAATAAACAGGCCTATATATTTGCCTAAAAATATAGCATATACCCGTTAGAGTAGCGTATGTGAGCTTGCCGCCCATAGTTATAGGATAAGTCGATAAGATCATAAGATAGCATTGGTGATTAGGTTCGCCAACCCGATAGACGATAGACGAGAGCATATTCTGAAAGAACAAATCAAGGAAAGAAGATATGCTCTGTCCTAGAACCTTGCTCTCATGAGTAATACTAAATGCACTGGGTTGGCAGCCAAAATTCAATCTTCTAACTTTAGGATGCCTGTATTGTAATACCATTTTAGTTTTGTTCTTGTAGTGTTCTAAACGGAATGTTGACATAAGCAGATATTCTTCCGAATCTTCTAATTGTCACTACATGCTAGGAGGGCATTCTCTTATATATGATGAAGGAAATCATTCAAACGCAAGCATGATCTTCCAGGTGCAGACGTCTGAAGAATTAAGACAAGGTGGTGTCCTTATACTCCTATACATGTACACAAGTTCATTCAAAAAATCATACCACAAAGTACTAAAATCTAGCGAAATTGGCAACATGTGAAGGCAATGAAACACGATACATATATATATAATTCGAAGAAAACGGAACGACAAACGCGTTGATCACATGATGTACCAATCATGTAAACAGAAACAAACAGTGACCAATAAGACTAAATCCTCATCCTCTTTAAATGAGAAGAGTCGCAGCTCTCCTTCACTTTTGAGGGAAAAAAGAAAGAGTAAACTCCCGTGAACGGGAAGCTTTATTTCAACCTCTCAAATTAATCTCACTCTGGGTAGCAAATTTTGGTTGACTTAAATAGCTGAGCCAACTACTATATCTATAGGGTGTCGATCACTGCAAATTATTTTATAATAAATGAAGACCGGAGGCTTACAGGCTCTCGTCAGATCAGTCTCCCGCATCGAATTGAATCAAAGACGACGACGACGAAGACCACGCAGTGACGAGACAAGCAGAGGAGTAGAAGGGTCTTACACTGACTCAGCAGCTAGCAGCGTCGGCCGGCGGAAGAAGCGACGTTCGTGGGCGGGGAATTCCACCACCGAGTGCGCGGTGCGTCCGTGCCATTCGAGCGGGGGGGTTACGCGGGGTTTTATAGGGGAAACCACCCCCTCCTGCGACGCATCATGCATGGAAAACACTTGCGCTCTGCCGGGGCAGCCAAGATGTGGGGGAATTGGAATTCGGAATTGGTGCTAAAGCCTACTAAAGGGCAAAGTTCCTCCTCCGGCCGGCGTGGGGAGGAGAAGTAATTGGGTGATGACGCTAGGATCGACGGTGCTTGCAATTGGCAGAATTGGATCCACCTGGGATTCCAATTCCAACTGCTTTGGGTGTTTGCTGCGTACGTGTATCTCATTCCATTCTCGTACTGAGGTCTCGTTGTTCGGTGCAGCAGAATTCATCCCAATTGAATTCGAATCCGAGAATATTTAAAGCCCGAACTACCTAAAAAAAGATTCATCTCAATTCACATGTAGGAGTATTAGACGAATTAAAACGGAAGAATCGACATAAATCCCATAGTATCCAAACCCCGGACAGTACTTTCTCTTGAATTCTGATGATGAAGAGGGAGGGCCGCCGCAGTGGAATGATCCGACGGTTGCACTTGACCGGCATTTCCGTCCGTGCCAATAAGTCCTCCACCTCGTGATGACGCGGCATTCCAACTCTTGTTGCTTTGTCGTCCGTCGCCGCAGCAGCTCCTTCCTTGTGTGAAGCGATCAGGTTTCTCTATCTGTACGTGCTAAGCTACTGCCGTGTGTTCATCGAGTAACTGAGACGCCTCCTGGTGGGTGTGAATGTGATCAACGTGCACAATCACGATGCGACAGTAATGTCTTGGTTGGGACAGACAGATATCCATCTCCAACAAAACGGAAACACACACACCCACACAAGTTGCTATCTGCAATTTAGCGCGGTCGGGCTCCAAACATGCTCTACACACGGTAGCTTGGATTTGGAATTTACATGCCAGGCTCTTTTTGTTTGTTTGTTTTTGCACTAAGTAGTATATAAAGCTAAAGATAAGACATCACGCCTACATTCTTGTGTGTTGTGTGACTTGTGTCATGGATGAAGCGTCATATATGCTGCATCACAATTCACAGCCCTCCTTCAAACAAAAAAAATAAGAGCCTCAAAGAGTAGGTTCTTCTTTGAGCATAAAGCTAAAGGTCGGTATCTACAACGGCGGTAAAGAAAAAGGTTGGAACCTTGCTGCATCAACCTGCACTTGAGGTCTTGAGTCGCGTGTATGCCACACTGTTCACCGGATAGCTACAATTATGGGACTAGTGCGTTGACCCCATTGTTTACCGTGACCAGGCGCAAATTATTCGGCGGACGCGGACTGGATGTCCATTAGGACTACAAAGAAAGGCGTTCCTTTCGGTTATGCTCCAGCATTATTTTACAGGGCCGCAGTGGACTAAAGCGAAAACAGCAGCCCGTCTCGAGCCGCAATGCAATGCCAATCATCGTGCACAGGCCACGGGCAGACGACGGAAAGGGAGACGCGGCGAAAGGGAGCTGGGGATTTGGCCTATGGGGGAGAGGGACGAACTGGAACTGCCCTGCAAGAATGGCTCTTCGAATCTCCAAATTACCTGCAACTAACCAACAATCCATCCATCAACGGGGGAGCCAAACAATCCATGGAATAGCCACATGCTGTAGTACTCCTATTACTATGCAACGTCGTACCTAAAAGTTTGGGATGACGAAAGATTGGTTTTGGTGAACTCAAAATCTTGTCCAGTATTTTTCTAATATTTTTTTAGTGCCTCAATTTTGCATTACAAGTTGCAGTATCTTAACTCACAATACTCAGGCCCGGCCCATGGCACGACGTTTTGGTCCGGTCCGAGCACAGCACGGCCCGACAGGCGGGTCGTGCCTGGGCCGCCACCTAGGCCCGTGGCATGACACGGACACGGCCCGGTCCAAGAGGCAGCACGAAAGTAACCCGATGATTGCGATTCCAATGGCTAATTCGGTTAAAATATTATGTTAAAATAATTTGTGATAACTAATAATTGAGTTGTGATATGTTAAAAATGATGAACACTTGTGAAAAACTAAAATAATGGACACTTATGAAAATTTTGAAGTATTTTTCACCTGACGGACCATGGGTCGGCACTGCACGACGGACGGTCCGGTACGACAAAACGGCCCGCAGGCCATGCTTTGGACCAGCAGCCAGGTACGAAACACGGCTAGACATGGCCTGTCAGGCACTACACGGTCCGATGGCCATCTATACTCACCCACACGCACTGACGCACACCTCCAATGGGCAAGCTAGACCTATGACCTCACACCACACGCACACACCGAATGCCCAAGTTAGACCTACAACCTACATACTTAGTCCCCGACAGAAGGTGATGTTTAGCACAAGGGATGCGTCTATTTGTGCTGACATGGGATGCAATGCAAGGCGGCGGAAGACACCATCCGGATGAACACTCTTGGAGAAGTTGATGCGTGAAACTTGTTCAAGTATAATGTTGGAGATGAAATTATTGATTCTAATCCAATGATCAAAGAGCTCGCAAAGGAGGTAGGAGAATAATTACTACTCACACCATACATTCTATCCTACCTTCTTGAGGTCGTTATTAATTTTTATTTATTTAATCCAATAAAGTTGTTGTTCATGCATGTTCTTTTAATTAGTTAGCTCAAACATCACAAATAAAACATAACTCTTTATTATTGGGTTGGTTGATGACTTTGTGAATGTATGTATTTCGTTTTGCAGATAGTTACCACGTGTCGCGGCTTCCCCCAAAGCTATATTCATAGTTGCTCGAGCTATGTCAACTAAGGACACGTTTGGATCCCTGAATTGTCGTCAATGACTTGCTAAACAACAACTTACCGGCAGACAAGGAAGGATATATCAAGTCTTAGGAAAGAATTTGCGTGTATCAAACCGTATTGGTGTTTAGTTTTGTCTTGTTGGCGCCAAGCTCACTAGTTAAGCCGAACTTTGTTTTCCTTCTAGATTGTGCGTGTTTGCCTTATGGCTTTTTTCTTGTAAAGTGACGCTCAGCTGTGTACCATTTTCGAATGGTAGAGGCTTGGAACTTTGTTCCCTTATAAAAAAAATAAAAAAAAAAGAATTTGCGTGTATAGTTTTAGCCTCTGGAGGATGTTATCAAGAAGATGGGAGCTAGTATCTTTAATGCCAATTTCAGCCCATGTAATGGCACCTCTTGTGCTGCCTACTAAATTGTATATATAATTAGTTATCATCTCTAGGATGGATGGAACTGTCCACTGACGACTGGGCTATTTTTCTCGAGATGTTTTGATAATCAGTACAGTACTTGCTACTATAATACATAGTATCTCAAAAACAAACTCTAGATCGAACTGGCAATAACTAGCTACTAATACTAGCAGCAGCACACACACACGCACTAAACCACATTATTTAAGCAAACTGTTAAACACACGATACAAAACTCGGTTGACAGACCACCCACGATTTGCACACACGCCAGCTGCTGCTCCAGTCTTTGCGCACATCAAATTCCAGCGTTCCTTGCTTCCTGCTAATAATGCAAGTTTGAGCAGCAATGTCAGCAAACACGTACGAACACACCACGGGTCACGCCAACAGTACCCAACGATATGATGTCTAATAACAATCGTCGTCTGTGCTATAATGATCATAATCAGAGCTGGAATCCTCGCCATATTCATCGTCGACATAGTCGATATACGTCTCATAATGACCATCCCAGAACCAGCCCTCAAGCTCGAGGGGTAGGAGGAACACCCTTTCCACGGACCTGGAATGTCCATGGTGTAGTTGCAGAAGAGCTGCGTTACCGTGAAAGGGCCCATGCTGCAGGGATTAGTGTTGCCCATAGCTGCCGAAACAAGCTCTGGTTTGCCGCAAATACCAATGCTAAACTTGTAGATGTACCGCTGGCTGTAGTGTCGGTCAGTCATTAAGAAGTAAGCGCAATTGGGCTCAACCACCGTCGCTGGGAAGCAGTCGGTGTCAACGACAAGACACCTGACGCCAAGGAACAGAGCAAGCCTACCGATGCTCCTGACCCTCTCCATCACGTTCCGAGCAGCGTCGATCTTGAAAACATCAATGCCATCGCGCCGCTTCAGAACCCCAAGCAAATCGCCGCCCGGGGCCACCACCGCGTAAAACCGACAATCGTAAAAAACGACAATCCTCGTCGCCGTACTCCTCCATGGACTTAATCTGGTCGAAGATGTTCTTGGCACCAGCAGCAACAGATGCTTCACGGTTGCCGGCGGCAGTGGCAACAATCAGGGGCAGCCGGCTTGCAGGACAGTAGTGGTGGCTCTTGTCCACTGAGAAAGACTCGGTCTGGGGTTCCGCCGCCGAGTACACCAAGCTTAGCCCGACGGAGACCAAGACAAGAGCAGACGAAGGACCGACGATCACGTCGGCAATGAGCCGCAGACGACGCGGCCGCGGCTCGCTCGGGAGTTGCGCGGCAAAACGAATCAGCGAGCCGGTGAAGGGGTTGAGGACGCTCACGGCGTGCGGCGATTCCCTGGCCGCCAGAACGATGAGGCCGTCGGTGGTGCTTGTGACGAAGGCGTGGCCGAGGTCGCGGAGGAGCACCAGGCTCCTGCGGAGGAAGCGTCCGGTGGCAGTGTTGACGAAGAGGAGGGCACCGTCGTCGACGGTGTTGGCGTCGGCGACGGCGGCGGCGCAGGCCTTATTGTGTTCATCCAGCATGACCCACCTGCTGGGACGGAAGCGGGGGTCATGCTGGTTGCTCATGGGATCGGCGGTGACGGAGCGCCAGTGGTGGCAGACAGCGCGCAGGTCGGTGTAGTAGTCGAGGTCGTTGGTGGCCAGGAGGCAGTCGGCGATGCGGTTGACGAGGTCCACCGGAAGCGACGACCAACCGTGCGCCGCCATTGCCTCCTCGGCCATTGTTGTTGTCTTGAGGTGGGCAGAGAGAGAGCAGGGATAAATAGAGGACAGCGAGCAACGAAGAACGAACAGCCGAGCAGCGGGAACAGGAGAGGAGCAGCCAAGCCATCTGCGTTCCGCTGCATATTTACTGCGGTCTCGCGTGCTGCATGCATGCATGCAGTTACCATCAGTTTCCTGGGAAATCACCACGACGCCTCGACTCTCGGTCTGGCCGGCCTGGTCAGTGTTTGATTCGACGAGCGTTTTGCGACGTTCAAACTTCAAACTCACGTCAAACGCCAACCAAGACAGACATTTTCGCTGCTGACCTGGAATGTGCAGGGTGAGTTGTAGCTGCGTTAGGGCAGCTAATTAATGTTTATAGAAACTATCATTCCCAATCTATGATTTCTACAATATATTTAATATAATAGAAAAATTAAGTGTAATACAAAATAAGTGTAGATCAGCTGTGGCAATCAGCCATGTAGTCTCCAGACTAATATAATTTCATCATACGGCACCAAACAAAAACTACTTTTGCAGAGCACGGCAACACCAAATCTTGTTTGCTTCTCATGGCCGCAAACTCGCTACTAGCTGTTCCTTCAAGCCTAAGCGAGCTCCACGGCGGCATGAGCATGCTCTACGGCGAGCTCCGCGATGGCCTGCGCAAGCTCCCGGCGGGCGTAAGCGGTGGCGCAAGTGACGAGCGCGACGACCGGCCGGTGGGTAGGCGGCGCAGATACACGCATCAGCTGGCAGGCAGACGCGAGCGCGGCAGTTGGCGGTGTGAGCGAGCGCGGTGGCCGACGGTCGGGCACACATGACAGCTACAGGAAGACGAGCGGCCAACACGACCTGCGCGGAGGAGCCCCGGCCGGCCTCCACCTCTCCATGGATGGCCACGGCAAAAGCTCGCTTCGCTGTGGCATCGGCAGCTTGCGCAACGGTGGACCGGCCTTTGCAGCGGGCCAGCGGCAAGCGCGGCAGTGGCTGCCTGGCGTGGCTTGCGCACCAGATCCAGAAGATAGCGATGGTAATCTGTCGTTTCTCCCCAACACATTTTCTCTCGTTTCTTCGTACCTTGATTCGAGTGAGGACGTCGTTTCAAGTAGGAAACGGTTTCCTCTTTTTCTATTCTCTCTCTACATTAACTTGATCGTCACATCAGCAAATTGCTGAGTTGTCAATGCATTTAAAAAGATAGAAATTATCATCAATGTATCATTAGAGTACCCTTAGGTTAGTCTTAGTGGAGATTTAATAT
Source organism: Microstegium vimineum (assembly GCA_022036555.1). Taxonomy (NCBI): domain Eukaryota; kingdom Viridiplantae; phylum Streptophyta; class Magnoliopsida; order Poales; family Poaceae; genus Microstegium; species Microstegium vimineum. Next base: position 58,446,034 of record CM039124.1, read on the forward strand.
CTCAGTTTTCAATACATCAATACTCCGCTGCTGCCTTCAGTCTCAATACTTCGCTGCCTTCGGTCAGTCTCAATGATGTTTTATCAAAATTTTATGGGTATTATGTGACACTGTATTAATAAAAAGAAAAAGAAAAAGTATAAGACCAAGACAGGTCAGCACCACACACGCACACACCCTAAGGGTGTCCGCAATGATTAACTATTTGACTAGCTAGATGTGACGTGACAAGGAAAAAGTAGAAAAGAGAGTAGTCACTAACTACAATTAAATAGTCTATCTATTTTACGTAACTCAAGACTATGTGAGAGGAGTATGTGGGTCTAGTACTATATATTAATCTATTTTATTGTCTCTCACCTCCACATCATCTGACTATATAGTTAGTACTAGCTATTACCATTACGGACGCCCTAAGGGTCAGTGGCGGAGCCAAGGCCCAGCCACCCTGGGCCGGTGGCCGGGCTCTCCTTTGCTGGCCGTACTGACTCCCTTTGCAAGTTGCAACCAATAACTATTCGGATACTTACTCGCTAACAACTCATGTCCATGATAGATAACTAATTTAGTTCCTCTCTAAACTTAGGTCCTGTTTGGGTTTCACCTCTTAAACTAAGGTGGACTAAAATATTTTAGTCACCTTTTAATATCTTTTGAGTGATTAGTGAAATTAAAGTATTTTAGTCACTTTTTAGTCAGATTGTTTCGCACTTTACTCCCTAAAGTAACTAAAGTTTAGTCCACTAAAGTTTAGGAGGTGGGAATCAAACACCCCTTAGTCTTATCACATCAAATATTTGAACATTAATTTAAAATATTAAATGTAGACTAATTATAAAACTATAATTACATATATTAAGATTAATTTACAATATAAATATATTAAACCTAATTAGTTCATAATTTGATAATGTGTGTTGTTATTAAGATTAATTTACAAGATAAATATATTAAACCTAATTAGTTCATGATTTGATAATGTGTGCTATTGATGAGTTAATTAGACTCAATAGATTTGTCTCACGAATTAGTCATAACTTCTGTATAATTAGCTTTATGATTAGCTTTAGTTCTTTTAATGAGTACTAGAACACCCGATGTGACACCTCTGAATTTTAGTCCCCGGATCTAAACACGTTTTCAGTTCAACGAGTTAAATAATACTATCTTTTGACTAAATATTTTCAAAATATGATACAAAATGCACATAATTAGATTAATCATGTTATATATTTTTATAGTAAATTTATTTAAAGACAAAAATGTTAATAATATTTTCTACAAGTCTAATCAAAATTAAAATTAGTTCTCCTAAAAACACAAAATGTATTCTTATTTTGAAACGAAGGGAATACAGATGAGATAGGAAGTGGACGTCATTCAGGACTTAGTGATTAATTAATTTGAACTATTATGTCTATCTACTTTTGCTTGTATATATAGGAAGTGTGATATTTTGTGTAGTTTTGTCAACATTAGCATGGCATTATGTCTCGTGCCCAGGCTCTACAAAATTCCTGGGACTGCCACGGCCCGTTTAGGAGAGTTCCACTCCTGATTCATTAGCGCTGCTCTTTATTCTCGGTTCCCCGCTGATCCCCACCGATCCCCACCAGAATAACTGAGAGCAGGGTGAAGTAGGTTTTTTTTTAGCTCACATCTCAACATGTAATTGGAGAAGTGATTCTCTGATGCCCAACTAAATTAGCTCATGCCCAACTGAATTAGTTTGCATTTTAGACGTTTGGCTAGTTGGAAGTGATTCTCTTATTCTCTTCGGAGAAGCTTGAGCTCTCTCAGACAGGGCCTAACACACTCAAGCACACCCTAACACGCAAGCGCGAGACACCGACCTGTGTCTAAGGCTAAGAGAATTGAGAACACAACTGAATGTGGTCTGCATGAAAAACATGTATAATTGAAAGTTTTGGCACAACTTTCATCACTTACATATCTAAAGCAATAAATCAGCAGCTATCGCTGAACCAAAATTTATAGAATGCAGCAGGCAAACACATACGATGGCTATAACTTGTACTGTGGAAAATGAGGATTCAAAATCCTATCCGCCACACAGCCACAGGCATATGAAAAGCTGCTATGAGGGCACTTTCAGAGGCAACAATGAACAAGGTAAGGACAGCAGAAGTTTCATCAAAATAAAATTACTCTTAGAAGTTGCAAGAAACTTAAGGATACAATATATTAAGGTTCCATAACTGCAAGATTATCCTAGGGCAAAACATCATTTCAGGAAACTGCCTAAAACAGAAACCCTTCACCAAGACTGTTCGGACATGAACCAACACGGTAGTACGGCCAAGATTTGTTGGGTAGATATATAGCTTATCGCTTCTTGGAGACACCAACAGTCTTTCCACGCCTGCCAGTGGTCTTGGTGTGCTGGCCACGGACACGGAGGCCCCAGTAGTGACGCAGACCACGGTGGTTCCTGCCAAACAAATAGATGTACGTAATGATTTAGGAACTATATACACATATAATGATACAACTAATTATTAAATTCACAAAGCAAGAATGGTCATCACCACTGACATCACAAGAGAATGCAGTAGAATGCACAACAGACAGTTGGACACTGAAAGAACATGTATGTTGACACTGAAGATTGCATGCCTCTGGGATAACAATGCTAAAACTGTTTTGGAAGTGACCAACAAGAAACCCAAGACTCAGGAGTCAGGACTGAGCAGATTATCTGCAATTGCAAGTTGGCTACACAGCAACTACTTGTGGAATAAAAAACATATACCCAAGGCTAATTTAGTTAAGTCTCAACTAGTTCAATCAGACAGTTCTAAAATCACTGAACCCCCAAAGCTACTTTAGTTGAGTCTCAACTAGTTCAATCACACAGTTCTAAAATCACTGAGCCTAACCAAACTTCTGTAACAATGACCATAAAGCCAACCAAAAGTATCCTGTGTTCATCAAATTTCTATTTCATCTCATTGACATATAGACAACAGACCATCTGATTGAGAAAGCAGTGCACAATGTACAGTAGGCCTCAATCATCAATAGCAGTTCAAATAATTCAGCATACTTTGCTTGTGTGTGTAGATGGATGTATGATAGTGCATCATTGTAGGTAATTAAAGGCCCAAACATGCTCAGGGGATCATAGTGATATCCTAAATGCTAGTAGATAGACATTTTCTGACTTCATAAGCTAAATACAGCTGGCTGTCAGCAACACAAACGAAATCAATATTAATGTATTAGACCAGTATGACATGTTGCTATATAGTAGGAATGACAAGTATACAGATGTCATCAAACAGCATCATTTCCCAACAACTAATGTATGAACTACTGTTAACCATTGAATCTAGCAAACTGGACGAGCTTGTTGAAAAATATAGGAGGGGCCAAGCTATGTAAATCTTTCTTTGTTTAACAAATTTGCACCCTAAAAATAAAGTAATTCTATAGAAAGTACAAAGGTTCAGGAGGGGCCATGGCCTCCTACGCTCCGGCTTGACGGCCGGCAAGCAGGGACGGAAAAGAGAATATTTTATACCTGATCTTCTTGAGCCTCTCGAGATCGTCCCTGAGCTTCATGTCGACGGCGTTGGAGACAACCTGCGAGAACCTGCCGTCCTTGTAGTCCTTCTTCCTGTTGAGGAACCAGTCCGGCACCTTGAACTGCCTGGGGTTGGCCACGACCGTCATCAGGCGGTCCAGCTCTTCAGTTGTCAGCTCGCCGGCCCTGCACAATCACCGACACATCACAACATCTCAGCCACATCGACACCAGCGAGATCTGATAAGATCCTCGGAGCGAAAGCACGGCGCTTGCCTCTTGTTCATGTCGATATCGGCCTTCTTGCAGATGATGTTGGAGAAGCGGCGCCCGACACCCTTGATGGATGTCATGGCGAACATGATCTTCTGCTTCCCATCCACGTTGGTGTTCAGCAGACGCAGGATATGCTGGAAGTCCTCACCTGCGATCAGCGACTGCGGCCACAACATCGTCAGGGAATCAGGACACGATACAAAGCCATCTGCACACCGAGAAGCAGCGAGGAGGAGTGAGAGGAGGAGGTTACCATGGTGGCCGCGGCGGTGGATCGGTCGCGCGGGGCTAGGCGGCAACGGCGAGGGGGGCAGGTGCTGGTGGGCGTCCGCGCGGCTAAGGTTTTGGAGGCGGCGTTGTGGGCAGGTTTATATATGGGAGAGTGAAACCCTAGAGCTTCATCGGACGGCTGCCATTTGACGGGCCAGCGGAATTGACCTATGCAGGCTTCGTTGGTGGCTTCGTGGGCCTTCATTCGACTCACGGGCATTCTGCGTTTCTTTGGGCCCACGTGGACTGTCAACCAGTCCCAACCCCTTTTTTAAGGTTCAACCTGTGCATCCAGGTTTTAAGTTTCACACAATCTGAATGAATAGGTTTTCACAATAAAGAATCTAATCAATTGAACAATGCTCAATTCACGAGTATATTATAATGTTAGTAGAAAAGGAAAAGAAGAAGAAAAGGAAAAAGAAAAGGCTCTGTTATTAACAATAATAAAAGGTCATCTATATTATAGACATATCATAAAATAGCTACAACTATTGAAGACGCTTCTGTCGAACACCAACTTAGCTTTGAAATTGTACAAACGACTACGCATCAGGCTAGGCCTCTTTCAACGATATCGGAAGGCGAGATCAGGGACAAGACACTACATGAAGGTATCGCCATGTCGCCATACCAGAGTGCAAAATGATCATGCAAGTTCGCACTTGGGAAAGAATCTCTAACAATCTAACGTGCGACAAGTGCAAACGCAACGCAATAATCAAATTCCTCTTCCATGTCCCACCTTGAGATCGATTTGCAGGTATCTATTTGAATATGGTCCAGGTATGTGACGCACGAGTGCACGAGTGCCTTGAACAACTACAACTGAAAATATACCGCCCAGCCATATTCATCCAAGTCTTTGTTCGCGTCGTGTTACTTCTGGAATTGAATGTTGTAAGAACCAGTGTTTGGATCTTTGACGGCTTTGAAATTGTCAACACTCATTCCGAAGCGGCCCAGCACAGAGTTCCCCAGATCTTTCAGCTTTGCTGCAATAGATAACATGGGCCTATTATTAGTAGCAAAAAGAAAAACATGTCCATTACTTGATCACTAGGCACAACGGCACATGAGATTATCAGTAAAAAATAAACAAATCCTGATAACAAAAGGAGGGCAATGAAATTGAAATTAATGTTGTTCAGTGTAAGCTTTATGAGCAATGTAAAACTTTGGCATTTTCCTTTCACACAATATATCATCCTAACTACTAAGCACTTCACATTCCACCACCGATTGTTTCTTGAAAGAATATAACATGACAGCAGAGATCTGCATCTGCATGTACTCCTAAAACAAACTAGTGCAGCAATAGAAGCCACTTTACAGAAGAGATGTATATAGCTTTCCACAATGATGTCACAAAGCGCCAATAACACTCTTTGAGATACTCAAAAAAAGACAGCACATTACCTATCATTTCTTCCTTCATCTTTTCCCTCTTCTCAGCTGCCAGGGGCTCAAGTCGGAAAAGCGACCTCGTGGCTTGTTGATTTGAAGGATCCACTTCAATAACCTTTTTCATATCTATGAACAGCGATAGATTGACAACAATCAAAACTTGTGAACTTGAAAAAATGATGCATGCTTATGTGGAAATAATGTGAAATTGATACATAACAAAAGCACATAGGAGAAAAAAACATCTAACCGGCAATAGCTTCATCATAGTGTTCAAGCTTTTCATGTGCTTCTGCCCTCCGAAGCAGGGCTTTCAGGTATGTTGGATTGAGCTCAAGTGCTTTTGTGCATTCTTTAATCGTCTCATCATGTTTTCCCTAATAACACAAAAGTCAGCAATGGGGTCTGCATGTAACAAGACAAAAAAAAACAGCTTTATTCGATGCCCTCCGAAGGAGGGCTATCAGGTATGTTGGATTGAGCTCAAGTTCTTTTGTGCATTCTTTAATCGTCTCATCATGTTTTCCCTACACAAAAGTCAGCATTGGGGGTCTGCTTGTAACAAGACAAAAAAAAACAGCTTTATTTGACTGGGGTGGTGGTCCAAGTAAATAACTACGAGACTAAGATGAATAGTACACATATTTGAAACTAGACTAAACAAGTGCAAATATTTAGCAAAACTAGAGCAAATTAAAGGATTTTGACTACCAAAACACCAGGTAAAACAGCTGGAGTCTAGCAAGTTTAGGCAGCATATTCAAAACAGTGTTTGCTAGCAAACTTACACAAGTGCAAGGACAAGCCCTCTGTAGGTGAAAACAGTAAGGTATCATATCGATGAGTGGATAACAGTAGTGGCCGTGGGCCAGTGGGCACGATCTTTACGAAAAATACATGACCACACTGTGCTACTGAATTTTCACGACATTAAGGAGTAATCATGGCACACAAACCTGTATATTTTTCTCTGACCACCAAAGTTATGTTCCAATCAGGAAAATGGCTTACCAATTTCAGGAAGCATGCAGCACGATTAGAATGGCATGCAGAACATATATCCTCAGCAGATTCCAGCTCAGCAGCAACTTGCAATGCCATGTCATACTGTGATAATGCTTCCTCATATTGTCCGGCACCAAAAAGCTTGTTTCCTTCTGCTTTTGCATCATTTGCTTGGTTTCTAGCTTTCTAGAGAAAGTAGAACGAGTACTCATTTACCAGAGTGCAATAAATCTCCACAGAAAGGATGCTATAGAGAATTCAGACCCAAAGTAGCATATAATTTAACAATATAATGTGCTTCAAGCAATAGCCTCCAATAGGTTGGATAATGAATTGAATTTCTGTCTATATCATGTAGTGGCAGTTACTGCCGGCACCATTATACACCAAACACTACATCTAATTGTTTAGGTATTCCTACCTAGTTTTTCTGCAAAACTTAGCAAATTTTACAGATAAACATCTGGATTATCATTATCTTGCAAAAGAAACAGTTACATAAAATGTGTAGCACTAGCATGACAGTGAAAATTCCAGAACAAGTCTTTGCATCAGCATCAGCTGGCTTATGAGCCAACGAAACAGTGTTTTTCTCTCACAAGAAAACAGCCAAAAACAGCATTAGCCGGCTTATCAACCACCAAACGATCAAGCGAACAGGGCTGTGCATATGCATAATTTTCTAGAAGATAGTTTGCCTAGCGCATTCATTCATTTCACACCTACTTATAACCAAACAGACAACTGATCAGCATCTCCTATAAAGCATGGTATAACCAAACCACAAAACACACTTTCATCCTAATTGAGCATGATACAAAGCTCAGATATTGTATTATCATAACTATGAACAAAGGTAGCACTGTTTCTTCGTCAGGTAACCTGAAGGACTTGACAAATTAGAGAATATATGAAGTCTGATCGATGGAACATAGGTAGTCAGCCACTGAGTACTAAAACATCACCATCTTACAGCTGTTCATAACAAAGAAAGGTTCTGGGGGAACCATCAATACCAATAATCAAATCAAACGACAAAATTAATAGTGGAAATGTGAAATACTCCAACCTAGTTAAAAAAAAATCAAGCACCAAGCAACTAAACCCCAGATTTGAGCATCGCAGTCCACAACCGTGAGGGGAAATACAATAAGGATGCCGGGCGGTCATGGCGCTACCTCTCGCAGCTGCTCGTCGGTGAGCGCGTCCTCGAAGGCCTCCTCCTCTTCTTCCGCCGCCCTCGACGCCTCCCCGCCAGCAGCGGCCGCCGCCTCCTCGGGCGCCGCTGAAGACGAGGGGCGCACCGCCTTACCGCCGGCCGCGGCGGCCGCCTGCTCCTCCGCCGCCGGCGACGAGGGGCGCGTCGCCTCCTCGGGCTCCAGCTCGATCACTACCATGTCTTGCCGCCAACGGGAGGACTAGATTCGCGAACTCGCTCGAGGAGTCCTCTGGAAATTGTAACTTTTTTTTTAGAGAGAGAGAGGCTGTACTTGACCGCGTTTAGATTCTGAAAAGAGCTGAAAAGTTTTTGCAAAAAAATTTTACACCTAAAATGTAAAACATAAAAAAAAATTATATATCTATTTAGATACAGTAAAATATTTAATAAAATATGGGGAAAGAGAGATCTGGTACGCGCAACGATACAAAATATTTTGATTTTTGATGTGTTAAGTGCTGAATGCAAAATATTTTGAGAGACTACTTTTTGTAAAATTTGATAGCCCTGTGTTAGTTCTATTTTGCAAAAAAATTAACCTAAAACGCAAAAAAAATTTGCAAAATGGAGGAACAAGATTTTGCAAAATGGAGGAACTAAGGCCCTGTTTAGTTACTCCATTTTGCAAAATCTTTTTGCGTTTTGGGTTATTTTTAAGAGGAGAAAAGTTTTTGCAAAAAAAATTTACGCCCAAAATGCAAAACACAAAAAAAATTTATATACCTATTTAGATACAGTAAAATATTTTATAAAATATAGGGAAAGAGAGATCTGGCATGCGCAACGATGTAAAATATTTTGGTTTTTGATGTGTTGGGTGCTAAATGCAAAATATTTTGGGAGACTACTTTTTGCAAAATTTGATAGCCCTGTTTAGTTCTATTTTGCAAAAAAGTAACCCAAAACGTAAAAGAAATTTGCAAAATGGAGGAACAAGATTTTGCAAAATGGAGGAACTAAGGCTCTGTTTAGTTACTCCATTTTGCAAAAAATTTTTGCGTTTTGGGGTTTTTTTTCCAAAATGGAACTAAATAGGGGTATTAAATTTTGCAAAAAGTAGCCCCCAAAATATTTTACATTTGGCACCCAACACACCAAAAACTAAAATATTTTGCATCGTTATGCGTGTCAGGTCTCTCTTTCCCCATGTTTTGTAAAATATTTCACTGTATTTAAACATGTATGAAAAAAAATTTGCGTTTTGCATTTTGGGTGCAAATTTTTTTTTGCAAAAATTTTTCACCCCTTTTCAGAATCTAAACAGGGGTACCAAATTTTGCAAAAAGTAGCCCCAAAATATTTTGTATTTGGCACCCAACACACCAAAAACTAAAATATTTTGTATCGTTGCGTGTGCCAGACCTCTCTTTCCCTCATGTTTTGCAAAATATTTCAGTATATCTAAACAGGTATGTAAAAAGTTTTTATGTTTTGTATTTTAAGTGTGAACTTTTTTTCAAAAACTTTTCACCTCTTTTCAGAATACAAACGGGGCGTAAACAGGGCTTACTACTTGGCGCCCCGAGTTCGCGACTACGGGGCTGTTTCTTCGGCCCAGGAACGCTACCACATTTTTATGTCCACAACGCAAACAAGGCCTGCTCGGCCTGCCGCTCTGCTCCCTCTCTCCCACGCGGCCATGCTGTATCTGAACGAAATCCAGCCCAGTCCATGAAAAGTGCCGCATAAATAAACACATATTGTCAAATATAAATAGCCTGATTTTAATTCAGCCAATTAAACATTTCCGCTTTTTACTACCGGTGGAATTGGCGGAATTGAAAAGGAGATCTCCTTTCAAAGCCGCAGAGGAGGTGTCCATAGGGTAAGGTATCGATGGGAAGGACGCCTCCAGGCTCCAGCCCTCCATGGCGATGTCGTAGACGAAGGTGTTGTTGTCGGCGCCTCGCTGCATCCATATGTAGCCGCCCTCGTGGCCTCACCTCAGGAAGGGCTCCACTTGATGATCCAATAGGGCATGGCGCGATCGCTGACGCTACAGAGCCTACGAGTAGTTAATGGGAAGTAAAAGTTAATGAATGCTCTCACCGTGCACAGTTTTGTATCAACTTTACCATAAAGGTCAACAACATTGAAAGTGGTTTGATTGTTCAGCCATTTCTATTAGGAATTCAAGTCCAACAACAAACCTATCCAGCTTAAGCTCCATGATCCAACCTCAACTATTAGTGTTTCTACGTGGTGCCTTTTTCATTGACATTAGTGTGTGTAATAAAAGGGTTGTAAGCCAACAACTAGGAGTGTTTTTTTTACACTGTAACATTAACATTACAGAGCCCTTAATGATGAAGAGTTTTAGGAGAAGTATTAAGAATTAAGATTGAGATCAAAAACTTAATTTGTCCCTTTGTTTGCACACTATTAATTTTGGACCTCAAGCGTAAACCAAACATTAATTATTGTTACTATATTGCTACACGTTATAGTGTCGTCTGGCGGATATGTAAATATGACTATATATACATGAATTGTGGAACTGACTTTAAGAGTTGGTACCTTCTCTCTTCTTTTTTTCCCCTTAAGCTTTGTTACATGTTGTTGGGTTCACTTCAATCTATGTGTTAGATGAACCATCGTGGAATTTAGTTCAAGTTTCATTTTAATCCAACACATGTGAATTAATACGGTTCCGGCTACATCCAAACAAGACTTTAATTAATTTATTTCTCCATATGAAAAAATCTCTAACATTCTTTGCATCCCTCTATCATATTTGTTGTCACTGTCTCATAGTTTGTTTCTTATTTATTTATTTTTAAGTTTTTTTTCTATCGTACCACCATCGCACTCCACCATCTCTAGCTATGATCTTACTATTAAGTTTTGGCTCACTATCTATTATTGCCATCACGCTGCCTTACCTTGCCGCTCTCGATCTACCATTAGGTTGATTGTTGCTGAGGCAACCATCCATATAACCTCCATCATCTTTTCTCCCACTCTAGCACCTCAAACCTCTAACTATCACATATACTCTAACTTTCTCTTGACTCTAGGCGTCACTCCTCTAGTGTTTTGGTATAAAGATTTTACATTTCGACATAATTTTGTTTAGCCTTTTTTTTGAACTAGCAAACGTGCCCGTGCGTTGCAACGGGAGAAAAAAAAGACTATCAAACATTTATGGAAAGCAAGAACCAAAACAATATATATCTATTATGTTTTAATTTTTTTTATAAAAGTTTGATATTTCTTTTATGATGACTATGATATCTACAGCAATAATATGAAAAATTTCTATTAACTCGTATTAAATTAGAAATACAATTGAACTTAACCCTGAGATATTCTCTAGTTTTATCCACTCATACAACTTAAAATCGTTGACATGGTAGTTCGTAGCTCGGCACATGCGGGACAAGCGGTTGTGGCTCCGGTAGCTATTGCTGCGAGAGACGAGGGATATCATATGGGGCTCGTGCGGCAAGATGAGCGGGAGAGCAGCGCACCACATGATAGGGCCTTTTTTCTCAACCCTTGACGTCGATCCACATCTAGTCTCAAAACATAGCCACGGTCCCTCTTGATTTCCATTATTTTCAGCCCAATGTGTTTTCTCCCAATGATTTTTTTTCAGCATCTTGTGTATCTAGGCCGAGACAGATGAACTCGACATTGTGCGC